>JAKCPI010001944.1:0-302539 GCA_023213315.1 Euborellia annulipes | reverse complement strand
TGACGCTTTCTTAGGGTGTAAATAATTGAAAAATGGTATTTTAGACATCAGAAAGTTCAATCACCCCCCTGCCCCCCCCCCCCTGAAATTTATTTTTCATTCGATTTTAATAAAATTTAAAATGTTGCTTTCTTAGGGTGTAAATAATTGAAAAATGGTATTTTAGACCTCAGAAAGTTCTATCACCCCCCTGCCCCCCCTGAAATTTATTTTTCATTCGATTTTAATAAAATTTAAAATGTTGCTTTCTTAGGGTGTAAATAATTGAAAAATATATTAATCAAATATTTAAAATAAAAAATAAAAACTCTTTTTCATAATAATTAAAATACATTTATCTGGACAACTCTTAGTCATATCCCGAGACGCCGCCCGCCAGGGCCTAGCGGGGTAGGGTTGCCGAAGGCAACCCTACCGCAGCTAGTAATTATATATATATATATACTCCCCTGCGATGCTTGCCACTTACACTTTTTTTAGAGGTCGCGGGTTTGCAAAAAATTAATTTCAATTGAACTGGTTACCAATCAATTTAAATAAAATTTAATAAATAGGAACGGGGTCTAAATGGCCTCAGATGCCGAGAAATAGTTAAAAAAAAAAACCTAATGTTGCGGGGCCCCTAAAAAGCGTGGGGCCCATAGGCGATCTCATACTCCTCCTACTGGGTAATTCGGCACTGTATATGGGTCATTCCATGCAAAATCGACAAATTTTTTTCCTGACCCCGCGGATTTCGCTGAAAATTTCCTATCTTTTTTCTACCCCTTAAAAGACATTTTTGAGAATTTTTTCAAATTTTTTTACCCAACTAAAAAAAAGTTATGGATTTTTGAAAAAAAAACTTCTCTTTTTTTTCAAATAACTATAACTTATTTTAAAATTGATATTTCGGAACCCCGCAAGGCTATAAAAATTTTGTTTTTTAATGTAGTTTTCAGAAAAAATACAAAAATTATTTCAGAAGCTCGGATATATGAAATATTTCAGTTTTTTTGAAAAAACCCTAATTTTAATCCGACGATTTTTTTTTTAACTCAAAAAAAACTTCAACTAATTCTACAATTATTCCCCCTAATTTCAAGATGTACCTACGATTGCTTCTATTTTTTTTTTTATAAAAAAATTTTTCTTGAAATTTGGTTTATTTTTTACGTAACTTTTTTATGAAATTTTTTCAGCTTTCTCGTGAAACTTTAGAAGTTGAAAAATGATATTTTACTCGAAAATTTTAAGTCATCATACTAAAAATTGCTGTTTTTTTCAGTCTCGTACTTTACTGAAAAAAAAAATTTTCAACTTCTAAAGTTTCACGAGAAAGCTGAAAAAATTTCATAAAAATAAACCAAATTTCAAGAAAAATTTCTTTATTACCAAAAAAAAAAAAAAATAGAAGCAATCGTCGGCACATCTTGAAATCAGGGGGGATAATTGTAGAATTAAGTTAGTTGAAGTTTTTTTTGAGTTAAAAAAAAAAAAAAAAAAAAAAAAAAAAAATGGTCGGATTAAAATTAAGGTTTTTTTTTCAAAAAAAACTGAAATATTTCATATATCCGGGCTTCTGAAATAATTTTTGTATTTTTTTCTGAAAACTACATTAAAAAACAAAATTCTTATAGCCTTGCGGAGTTCCGAAATATCAATTTTAAAATAATTTATAGTTATTTGAAAAAAAAGAGCAGTTCCATAACTTTTTTTTAGTTGGGTGAAAAAATTCTCAAAAATCTGTTGTCACAACGACCAGCACGGTGCACAACTTTCTCTTACCCTTCTGTAAGAGAAAGTTGTGTGCTGTGCGCCAGTCACACCAGATTTTTTGTGTCGAGATATATTTAGTTTCCCATAGCACCTTAGTTTCAAACTTGATTTTAAATGTTGACTGCTTGAAATAAACTATGGTTATTTTTCAAAATTTTAATCTCATGCACACACGCACGCACGCACACACGCACACACAGACCAATTTGCGGGACCCACTTTTTTGGACTCAGGGGACCTCAAAACATGTATATCCATCAAAATCTCGACATCGAATTTTTGACATGATCGCAATACTTTCTCTCTATATATATTTCATATATAGGGTACGAGAAAGTAAAAATAATTTTTTTAAATTTCGTGCTTATCAATATTACTACTGATAGATCATAATCATTGACTTTTTTTTTTTTTTTTTTATTAATAAAATGTAAAAAAAAAAAAGGAGAGGGAGCCATGTATCCCTTACAAAGAATTTTAATGTTTTTTGGTGGAATATATAAAATATGTCAATACAAATAAATTTTATAAATAAAAACTTACTTAAAAATTAAATATTTTCATATCTTTTAATAGATAATTTATTTTTACTTTTTGTGCTTGTCAGACTTTAATACAATATTTAAAAAATTCATTGATTCTTGTTTCGTAATTCATAATTAATATATTCACAGATTAAAATCTTTCAACTCAACAACTTATTATACAAAATAGTTGGCTATTAAATAAAATTAATTTATAAATATAATAATACTATTAAGAAATAAATTGAAAAAATATAATCTCTTAATACTAAGAGTGTATATTAATTAATTAGTTTTGTCGTTTGGCTGTATTCCTTTGATTTTCAGACCAAAGGGAGATTTGCTATTCGTTCGGAGATAATATTTGCCTCTTGCGCTAGAAATAAAAAGAGCATTTATTATTAATAAATTAAAACATATATGTTTTAATATATAAAATATTTTTTATTTTTAAATTAACAAATTTCCAAATTCAAACCTGATAAAATAGAAATTTTATTAAACCTAACATTTTCTGGAGAGTCCAAATTGCTATTAATATTGAATTTTAATTTTCTAAATTTTGATTTTTGTTCATTTCCCATTCGTGGAATTTTATTTGTATATTTTCGGTCGGGTATAGCAGGTTTGTCTCACAAATACAAAAAAAATTACAAAATTTCCATTAACGAAGAATTATGATGAAGGATTTCTTCCGAATATCTAAAAACTTTAAAAACATGAAATGTAAATGGACATGAACATGGACTTAAATGTTCAATTTAATTATCAAATGAAAGATTTATTATTAAAAGCTGATTCAATAGATGTTTTCACAGAACCGTAGCCAGAAAATTATTTCGAAGTGAGGGTTTTGTACGATCAGGCCCCCCTCCTCTCCAAATGAATAAATTTTATATATTTATTAAAGCCTTGGTGGTTTGTATTGGAAGTTTTTAATTATAGACCACATTTTGTATTATATTTTGGTGTGAGGGAGGAGGGGGGAGCCTGGGTCTTTATAACTCCCTCCTGTTCTTTTAAAAATTGGCCTACAACTGGGACAAGAATTTCGAATAGTTTTTTTTTTTTTTTCATTAGTGGATATAATAAAAGCCATGTTAATTTTATTCATTTTATTTTATCCAAATTGCAATAAATTGCACCTAGCCCTGATCTTAATTCTGGTTGTTTCAAGGGAGAGAGAAGGGCCAACACAAAAATGTTGTAAACTTGTTCTAGTTTCACTGTTAGCCTCTCTTTATATTATTATAATTTTGATAAAAAATTTTAATATGCAGTAGTCTTATAATCAATTCTCCTTTTATTACTTAAATGTTGAAATATCATAAAATAATATTATAATAAGACTTATTACTAGGGCTGGGATTTTGCATATAATGCATGTCTTTTTTCTTCAAATATTTTTTATCTGGCCATTTTAGGGTATCAGGACCCACCCAGAGAAATCTTATTTAGCATATAAATGCATATTTTTTATATTTGTGTGACTTTTATTTCTCGTTTGTTGGCAATACAGAAAAATAAATTAGGAAAATTTTAGAGACAGGGAAGGTAGGCCAGAGGTTCCATATCCCGAAGAAGTGGCTTTTCAACATGCCGGATTAGCCGGTATGCCGGAGTATCGAAGTCCGGATTAGCAAGACTCTACGGTATTAAATTTCTTTTAAAAATAAACAAATTATATTATATTAAATAAATTGGAGTTACTACTTATTACTTACTAGTACTAAAAAAAAGAAATAATTTTTCACCTCGATGTTGTTGGGTATCCCATATAAATTGGCTCTTCTGAAAGAAATTTTCCACTTTTAAAATCAGACCATGATTCAGCTTTTAAAGCTGGAAATGCTTCAGGATCTAGCAAAGATTCAGCGTAAAAAAGCCAAGAACGCCAGTGACTGCAGAAATCTGAATAGAAGAGGAAAACGATTAGAGATCATTTTTAATAAAAAAAACTCGGACAATTTTTTTGGAGGTCCCCAAGAAAGCGGGGACATAAGTTATAGCTTGGAGAGTTTATACATAAATCCGTCACTGATATTTACAATGTTAAATAATTCAAGGTTCACATATATTCTATTACAATTTAAATGAGAAGACTCTGGGTGTACAGGAGTGAAGTTTTACCAGAGGCGTAGCCGAAAAGAGAGATGGGGAGGTTCGTGTTCGCAAAATCAAGAACCAGTTGACAAAATAGATTTATTTAACTAAAATTAATTAATCAATTTCGCTTTTTATTATTTAAATATCTCGGATACTATTTTTGGGTTTTTTGAAATTCGAACAGTAAAAATCCCAAACTACAATTTTAAGTAAATATGGATTTTTATTTTTATTAGAATACCATTTATTTTTCAAATAATTTTTAATTGAGATGAAACTTTTCTTTTTGGGCTGCTTAAATAAATATATAAAGATATATTTGAGGGATCCATAAATTCTTAATGAAAAAAAAAATAATTATTTTTAAAAGATTAGGTATTTTAACTCTAGTTTTTTTAAGAAAAAAGAATATTTAAAAATATTTTCTCTAAAATTTTAAGCTCTAACTCTCAATTGGTCATGAAAAAAAAATTTAAAAATAATTTGTTCCCTCTATATTCGTATTTAAAATTAAATTTTTTTTTGAGATGGGCGAGGGGGAGGAGAAGGGCCTGTATTTATATACGGTCCCAGGCATTGACAAGAATTTTTAATGAAACTCAAAATAAAACGGTAGCTTGACAATTGAATAGATATCAAAAATACATAAATAAATTTAGATTTAATATAAACAAAGCAGACATTAATTTAACTTATTCTGTAATTTTTAAAAAGAAAATGGGTCATGAATACATTTCTTTTGACATGGAAAAAAAAATATCTTGTAATTATTGATTATTGATTAAAAAAAGTTGAATTAGAGTTATGTAAACATTTCTGGGCACGTTCTTGACCTGGTCACTCGCACTTAAAGTTTTATCGAAATTAATATTCTAACCGCCTGCCATTAACCAATATTGTTGGGACATTAGCCAACTTACTAATAGGCCTATAGTATACCAATTAACCGGCCTGAAGGGTACATACTGTATATCAAGTATTTTATACCATCATCGGATGTGATCCTCATGGTGAATCGACATCCAGGTTGGTAACGAGTTCCTCCATTTGGGTAAAAATCGACATGTCCTGTATCCTTATAAGCACCATAAATTCCCGCATCGGTATGGATGATATCCACAAAGAGAGCGTCGGTCGAATTAAGATGTTTGAATCCTGGATAGAATAAAGGAAGAGCTGGATCCAAACCTGTTAAGAATTTTAATAGAATTTATTAACAATTGAATAGATAGATAGATATATTGATAGAATGGGGCTCCTCGGACGACAACGAAGAAGAGCACCTAGGATGACTTGGCTTCATCGGATCAAGAGAGACATGACCGAGCTTGGCCTGTCGGAGACAACAGCATTGGATAGGGGGAGTGGAGGAGGAGAATAAGGTCCGCCGACCCCGCACCGCGGGAATAATCAGGCGAGGACAGAAGAAGATTAACAATTGAATAGAAAACTTGTATTTTATTAGCCTTTGCCAAATAAATATTTTTAAAAAACCAAGAAGAAAATTCCTCTAAAATGCCATTTAAGTCTTTTGAGGGAACCCCCATTTCTCTTGGACGTAAGGTATTACATACATACACCCCAAGATCCTCCGATGGGGGCTCGAAACCTAAATCTGGTTCCTAATTTAATTGTACTCCAAAGATGTGTATTTATATGCTAATCATCAGAAAAATATTTAAAAAATTCTACTTTAGATCTTCAGTTTGCGCAAAGGATCTAAAGAAAAAAAGTAAAACAAATTTTATCTCTGTGCAGTAGAGTAGCGAGGATTTCGGTTTTTGCAAATTTAAACATTTAGTAAATAATTTTAATTTTATAAATAAGAAATTATATATACTTGGGTACATGAAAATTTGTTAAGGAGTTCGCATAGAACAAAATTCAATTATTATTTTTTTTTATAGGTCTAGAACAAAAATTGGATTAGGTCTACAAAGAAATACGATAAGCAAAAAATTCGGGAACAGCTGCTCTATGCAAATTAACAAGAATGGCTAAAAAAAGAATTATAGTTCCAAATTCATTTCCAAAACGCACCAGTGATACGAGGAACTGGACCGGATTTAACGGATCTTCCAATCTTTGAAGCCACGTGAGATCCAAGACTATGACCAACTATGTGAATATTGTTAAGAGGGAGACCCTTCTCGATAAGTTTATCAATTACCTGTACAAAATGGTTAAATTAAGTTAAAAGAAAAAATATTTTTTATTTAAGGAAAATAGCGTATGATTTAAATGTGTTGACCTCTGCCACTGCGGCTCCAACTTTAATTGTATTATACGCTGCCATTGGATATGTTTTCTCCGCTAATTTGCTCCAATCAACAGCAACCACATTCCGATCTCCTTTGTCCAATTCAGCTGAAAAAAATAAAAATTATTATTATATGGAATAAAAGTTATTAATTTTTTCATAATTTATTATATATTGTATAATATTTTACTAGTTAATAGACAGTAGCGTACTTGAACGGAAGTGGTAAGTAAAACTCAATATTAAATAACTAACTTGCTCTGTGATCAGGGGCGTATATAGAAATTTTTTCGGGGAGGGGGGGGGGTGAAATCATTTTCCCCCCAAACACAAAAATATTTTTAAAATACCGGATATACCTGGGAACGGCTCTCTCAAAGACAAGTTTTATTTAAAAAAATGCTTATATATTATATTTCATTTTTTAAATTTCTTTTATTTATGCGACTCACTTTTTCAAACAAAATTATAGATATTGACCAAATACTCGTATATATGTATATAGATTTGAAAAATTTCGTGGGAAGGGCCCTCGCCCCACCCCTTATATACGCCACTGTCTTTCTGTGATTAATGATTTATAAGACTTTTAATTTTATTATTTTATTTCTCATATTAATCTTTAATTTAATTAACGAATCCACTTTATAATTTATATTTTTACTTTCTCTTACCCTATATATGAAATATATAGAGAGAGAAAGTATTGCGATCATGTCAAAAATTCGATGTCGAGATTTTGATGGATATACATGTTTTGAGGTCCCCCGAGTCCAAAAAAGTGGGTCCCGCAAATTGATCTGTGTGTGTGGGTGGACATTTGTAACCATGTAGGAAATGAGCTACCAGGTTGAAATTTTATATTTAAGTTAAGCCCCCCCCCCCCACCCCCAAAGTCATGAAAATAAGCTTTTAAACAAAATCGGTCAAAATTGCCCTAAAAAATCTGCTATGACAAGCACGGTCACACCAGATTTTTTCATATTTTGATTAACATCAGCTCCTCCCTTTATTCTTCGTACACGTATAATTAGGTTTCATTTGGGTTTTATTATTTATTTATCAAATTGATTTATATATTTCATTCTAACACATAATTGCCCATACTCTCTTGGTCTTTAGATATTTAACCAGAGCTATTTACAATATATTATGTATAACTTAATTGGAGATAAACGTTTCAGGTCCGTATTAATTTAAATTAAGTGATAGTCAATTATTAATAAAAGATTTGACTCTTAGTATTGGAAATTTAAAGACAGTATTTTTAATTTGCCCCAAAAGGGAGAAATTTTTTAGCTAGACATTTTTTTTCGTGTTATTATTTTGAATTTTATTTGCACCGGGTGCCACTCATGTTATACTTACGCCAGTGCAAGCTGATTTGATAGCTGTTTTATGGTATTCACAACTTCTACTTGTTTAGTAAACGCATAATCTAATTAAGATATTTTAATTAACTAAAATCCATTTTCTTTATATTGATAATGAAAATGATATTTTCTAGATTATAGATGAATTTACAGCTACAAGTATTATGCGAGGGAAAGTACAAAATATTGCTATTGGAGTTCAATCAAAAAAGGAACTTGAACTCTAATAGATAACACCAAGGTATAATTTAGTCACTATTGGGTTCTAAATAATTTTTCTCTACATTCTTATTAATCTAAGGCAGGAGTAGCCAGCCCCGCAAGTGAGCCCGTAAGTTATTTATTATGCACACGATTAATTGAAATAAATAAGAATTTTTCAAAAATTAAAAAAATAACTTAACAATAAACATTTTATGAAAATTTTTAATTGCGCCCTTGCTTCTAAAAATATTGCCCACCCCTGGCTTTGTGATTGTAACTAAATTCATACTGCAGAAGACAACCGAATGAATGGCAGTAACGATGTATCTTATTGAAATAAACATAATTTATTTTTTTTATTATTTATTATTATTATTTACATAACAATGGCCGCATAATAGGAAAGATCGCAAAACAAAATTTAAATTTAAAAGGAAATTTTTAACACAGTCTCAGTGTTACAGAAACCCTAATTTTTATTTAATAACAACAACAGAGAAAGCTTTATCTGTAAAATAGTCTCTATTTATAATTAAATTAATTATAATGAAACGAATCTCTTTAATTTAATGTATATAAGTAAGTGTTTTATAGAAATTTTAAAATATTACCTTTAACTACAGTTTGTACACTTTCCTTGTCCATATTTTCTATATATCCATGTATATAAAATACTATATTTTTATTAGAATTATATTGAGGCAATTCCAGTAGTCTACATCCTTCCGGAAGGGGTATGTCTTCAAAAGTGGACGTTGAATTCCTAGAAATTTAAAAGAAAATTAATTTTGTAAAAAGAATTTAAAATAAATTCAAATAATAAGGTAAAGGAAATTGAAAAAGAGTTATTACCATAAAAATATTTTTTATTTCTAATTTTTTTTTTACTTTTATATAATCACTAATATACATTTAGCTATGGCGATTAACATAAACAAATCAAACACTCTGTTGAGCACCAAACAATAAAAATTAATAATTTAGCATTCAGAACATTTCACAGAGTATCCTGAATTTGACATTTTTTTGAGGGCTGATTTAGAATTTCTAGTTGACACCTGGTATACATTGATGGTAGAAGCTTAGGATTCTCCATGGCAGGTTACAGAGTGATGATGGATAAAGAAAATAAAATTTTGTCTAATTCCTTCTTTAGCGAGTATTTCTCATAGCCGCAATTTGCCTTACACCTTCTATTAAATATCAAATTGCAAACAATTTATACGAAATGTAAAGTCATTGAGTTATTATTGATTATTTTTTTTTGAAGAATCTAGAAAATTTTGATATTAAAAAAATTAAAATAAAAATCTTTTAAATTACCCGTAAAAAAAGCGAAAATTTATTTTATCATGATCTTTTGCCATGCTGAGGAAATCTGTAAAAGAAAAAGAAAATATTTGTTAAATTAAATTAAAGAATCAAATAGAAAAATTCTATTTGATATAAAAAGAAAAGAAAGAAGTTAATAAGGAAATTATACTACTATTAGACACAAAGATCACAATATAATTATTTATATAAGAACTATAATAATATAAAAATTTACAGTTATTTTCTTTAAAATGCAAAGAGGTCGTTGCTAATATTTTTTGTTAGGTGTTGGAAGGGGATTAAAAGCAACATAGATTAAAAAAAAAAAAAAAAAATTATTTTACCCCACATGTGAAAAATGTACGGTTTTTGCTTTATATTTATTTAATCTTAATTATATTTCGAAATATAATTGAAATCAAACCATTAGAGGAATGAAAATTTATAATATCTTATTTTATAAAAAATATATTTTCGGTTTTGACTTACCAAAATAAAGAAAATTATAATTTTAAAATTTCGGAGTTCGAAGCTTTCACAGTACTTATCACTATTAAATAAATCACATTTTGTTTATTTATTATTATATATTGTTAAATGCACAGTTAACCCGAAAATGAAATTTATTTATTAATAAAAATTGTTTACATCACAGAATCAGTATCACAAAAAAAACTGATAATCGGGTGAAAAGTGGAAAAGACTAAGTTTAAGGGAAATACAAAGGCTTACTAAGGCCTTGTTGCCAAAACCAAGAGGCAGAAGAAGAGACCACCATAACCATGGTGATGATGGTGAGCTCTTTGGAGAAGAAATCAACGTATTGGCCTGCCTCTCCCTCCCTGGACCAGATCTCTGAATAGGAATGTTTTATAAATAGGCTGCCTCCTGTAGTCATCGTGATCGCCAGTCAGAGAAATAGCGGATTTAGAACTCGTCTTTTGCCAGAGGGAAGTTCAAATATAATTTAGAAACAATACAATTTTAAAATTATCGAATTTTACATGTATAATTGATTTTAATGGGATGGCAACAAACGCAAGACATATTAAAACATACTGGTGCGCACCAAACAGATTTTTTGTGTCAACTGATATTTAGTTTCCGGGGGTATGGTTATGTTTTGTTACCATCACAACAATTTCTCCTTTCCAAAGAAGTACAAGAGTAAAATGTGCTTCAAACAATTTAGAGGGCAAAATGAGAATATATGATACATTTAAAAAAAAAAATTGGTTTATGAATTTTAATCAAAATTATTAGAGCAAATTTTGATAAAATCGAAAAAACTGAAAAACTACTAGTAGGCCCTACTCTTTGGCTGATTTTACTTAAGGTGCGCGTCTCGAAAAGTCGTTAGAAAGCTTTTGACTACCGAGTTCCTCTAGGCGGCAAGAGATGGCGTTAGTTTTTTCTATAGGAATACATGGGATAAATTCCATTTCATTCTAGAGCTTCCAGCTAATTAACTAAAGACAAAAAATTAATTATTCTTTAACATAATGATTACTAATTTAATTATCTACAACTTATAGAGCTCCTTTTTTAAAATATCATTTATTTAATGCGATTAATCTAAAAAAAAAATTTATTTTTTCTAAAATCAAAAAAAAGTGCTTCTATAAGTTGTAGATATTTTAAATAGCTTTAATTTTAAAAAAATTTGAGGTCGATAGCTTCTAAATTGTGGCCGCTGGAAAGTCCCAAAATTAACACCCCGAGACGCGCACCTTAAAAGCTTATTTTAGCGACTCAGCAGGGTACCTAACTTGAATATAAAATTTCAACTTTATAGCTCATTTCCTTCTTGCTTTAAACTGACATTATATTACTGGACCCACTTTTTTTGGACTCAGAGAACCTCAAAACGTGTATTTCCATCAAAATCTCGACATCGAATTTTGGACATGAACCCAATACTTTCTCTATGTATTAACATATTAATATATAGATAAGAGAAAGTAATAAATTGATTATATCTCCGAAGCTGGATTATACATTTATTAAGATTCAATAAAAACAAAATATATGAAGAAGTTACAATTTTTTTTCATATACAGGGTCATCGAAAAAGGTGGACGGGATTTCGAAGAGTAATAAAAACCGTAATACAAATCGTAGAATATTTATTTATACAACAAAAGACACAGAAAATCTTAAACTTTTTTATGTACTCTAAAAAGTTTCGATGTGTGCTTCCCCCGTTGCACGACAGACATCTAGCCGATAATCAATTTAGAAAAATTCTAAACTACCAGTAGAATCCTTTGTAATCTTTAAATAAGTATTTCTAGGGAAAATGGTTTATTTTTTATTTATTTTAGAAGAGGAATTGTTTATTATAGGTGGGTTTGACTTTTGGACTAGCTGCATCGCCCCTTCAGCATTCAAATACAATATTCTATAGACTAATAGTCGAAATGTTTTTTTTAAACCTGATTAATTAAAATATTAATATTTATAATTTATATAATCTAAAAAATTCACCATAGGCACTAATTTAAACATTTTTAAAATAAAAATAATTTAATAATAATTAAAAGTAAACAGTAGGTTAGTTTAAAAAAAGGTTTGGTTTATGTACATTTCGATGTTAAAACATCATCATCAAAACTTTATTACAAACTTTTGTTGTAAGATAATTATGTACATAAATCAAATAAAACTTCTTTTTTTAAACAAAACTTAATTATTATTAAATTATTTTAATATTAATAATTATAATGATTTTATAATTTTTGATGAATATAGAGAGGTTTATTTGAATATTTAAAGTTTTGTTGAATGTTAGGGAGGAATGCTATTTACCGAATTTATTGATTAGTGAGTGTAATGTAATTAATTTTTTCCTGTAATCTTGAAGAGTGTAAAACGAAGGCAAAGGGGAGGGGGGCGGGGGATTGACTAATTGCCTTGAGCGACAAGTGGCTGCACAGATACAAACGCACTGGCGGAGGGATGCTGTGCTGTACCGTGGCCTTGCACTAGCATATGCACATGCATATATCGTACACAAGAGGCAGCCACGTAAACAGACCAACTCCCTCTCTATCATCCATTCCCTATTCAGTTGGTAATTAGCAAAGGCCAGAGACCATGCCAACCAACATTTAACCCGACTCATGGGCTAATCTGCAAATTATTAAACCGATTAATATGGAACGTGATAGCTTATCAATGCATTTAGCTCCAATTGGAATGTCAGTAAATTCTATTAACTATAATGACATATTTTCAATGTCCATGTAATATTTATGAGGGATAGAAAATTTTCAATTTAACAAAAATAATTTATTTTTTCCAGCAATAATTTAATTCAAATTAGGGGTTTAAAATTAAATCCGAATGTTTCGGAAAATTCCAGTCTTTCTTAAGATACGTGGGGTGTTTATTTAGTTTATATACGTGTTATTATATTAAATTATAAACCAAGGTGTTAAAAAAAAAAAAAAAAATTTAAACAAGAATCAAATTATGCAAAATATTTTTATGAATGCACTCACTCAGGACTGTAGATGTATAATGAAAGGTGTAATCAGGCCTTTTAAGACCATTAAAAAAAAATATATTTTATTTTAATTTTTCTCCCAGACCATCGGCTTCGACAGCGAATGCTGCCAGTCTTCCTCAGTGAGGGGAATTTCTTATTTGGGAGTGCACTCTTCGTTTCTGGTGTAACTAGCCATCAATTTATCGTATCCGTCAAAATCAAAACGGATTGAAATAAGACATTCCCCTCGCTGAGGAAGATTGGCAGCAAACCGATGGTCTGGGGGAAAAAAATAAAATATATTTTTTTGTATTTTATTTCTTTAATGTTCTTAAAAGGCCTGATTACACCTTTCAAAATATTTTTATATTCGATCCATCCTGTCTGCTTTGTCTTCAAATTTATTCGAATGTATAGGCTAATTTTGTTCTGAATCTAAATCTATATATTTAGAAATTTGCCGCCTGTAGGAATTTATTGAAGGGCGCTTAATGAGCCCCGAACGAACGCGAATTGAACGGCAAATTTTTAAGTAAAATAAGTAAAATATTAGTATATATTTTAGTTTCTAGACTTCGACAGCCATAACCGATATATGTATATTTTGAAATGTATGTTTATTTGTTGGAGGGCCATTTGTTAAATAAAATTATATCAACTAGGTAGCTAGCAACTTTTGCCCAATCTTATTCACAAACATATCTCGCAAATTTGCTATCTTAAAATTATATCTATTACTAGACAAGTCCGAATCAAGGAATTCATTGAAGGGGCGCCGGAACGAATTTAAATCAGGGGAGGGGGCAAAAAAATTTTTTAGAAAATTAAAATAATTTAATATGTTCAAATTGTAAAATACAAATCTACTATAAAGCTTTAAAAATTTTAAATAAAATTACAATTTTAATAAAATTAAAATTTTAAAAAATTTGCTAGTAATTTATCAAAATTTTTTTAGGCTATATAGTAGATTTGTTTTATACTATTTGGAAGGAAATAAATATTTTTACTTTTCTTATTTTAATTCAATACAAAATGTTTTTAAAAATTAGAAATACAATAGGGGTCTATATAAAATATTATGGAAAAAAATGAAATTTTTTTTAATTTAAAAGATTTTATTTTTAAAAAGTAAAAATGTATCATTTTTAAAAATAAATGAAATTAAAGAAGACATATTGCCCCCCTCTGCCCCTCCTATAGAATTCCAGGGGGGCAATGTACCCTTGCCCCCCCCCCGTTCCGGCGCCTATGAATATTAATACCTTAATCAAATATATAGATCAAGAAAATTATTTAACTAAATTTTGAAATTTAACATTACATTATATAAAGGGATGGAATGATTTAATTGAGGCAATTTTCCATCCCTCGAGCACTTAGCCTACGAAATCGATCCTTTGTGTATATTACTGGGGAGGGATTTGAGTGAGTGGCATTTGATGCTTTGGGAAAATTGTCTACGCGTAGACAATATATTAATATGTAGACAAATGAACAAATTCATGTAGTTAATTAACAATTAAATTTTATTAACAAAAATTATTTAAATGATATGGATTTTAATTTATGATTTTTTTAAAAAGCTGTTTAGATTGTGATTAGTTGTTGAACCACTATAAGTTGTGTGCATGTACTGGGAGGGGATGTTGGAAGGATATTGATCTGGAACCGCAGCTTCCGTCGTTGAGAGCCCCTCACCAATTTTAAATCGGTTTATAAGAGGTCTTTAGGCTTATAGGTAGATAACCAATAACGTCAAACACCATCCAATGTACTCCAGAGCTGCTTTGCCTGCTCTGTACTGCAAGTCTATCTCAGCTGTTCAGATAATATCTCTTCAAATCAAGAGTCACAGGTCTAATTAAAATTAGTCCAATTGACAGAACGTTATCCGCTCAATTCAATATTACGTAGCTCTCATTAAATTTTGAGATAGATCTTAATTAGAAATCGAATCGAATTAAAAGGGATGCCAAATTCAAAATAAATAGGTTTTCATTACCAGCCTGATAGATTTTCCTTAAAATTCAATTAACGACTAAATCAATAATAATTGGTTATAAATTATGATAGTGAGTAAATTAAAAATATGAAAAATAACTTAAAATAATCTCATTTATTTAAAATGTTTTTTTAATAAATTCCTCGACTAATTAAAAATTTATGTCCTTGTAATTAGAAGATATTATGTAGGGAATTTATAAATGAAATAAAATAAATTAAATGCATTTTTAATAAAGTTACTCTTCTGGTAAGGAGAGTGGGAACGCCTAAGAGACATCATTTATGAGTGCGATAGTGTGTGTAATAGGTACGGAAAGTTTGCAAAGAAACATTTAATATCCATTACAAAATTTGGCACATTACTAATAATTGTAATTGTTTTATTTTTGACGGACATCTAGAGGATCTTATTCTTATTTATTCAAATGAATTAATAGTCAATATCATTTTTTGTATCTCAGGGCGGGAAGAGAACTTCTGACCACAAGAAGCGAAACTTCTACATGTATGCTAAGACCCAGGATCAATTTTAATTAATATTCTAAACAAAATATATTGCAAGGTAATTAATAGGTTTTTTTTTAATTTGTTTTTTTTTTAAACTTGAACCGCAAAAAGAAGAAAAAGGTACATTTTTAAATTTGTTTAAGGTCTTTTTCGGCATCTAAGGCCATCAGTATGATTGATAGTAAATTAAAATGAAATAAATTTTTCTCGCTTGAAACAGGAAGAGACCTTGGCACAAGAAGCTAATGTCTTCTCACTGAGCCAAGGGCAAAAGGCACTTTGGAGATTATTTGGCACACAACTCTTAATCGGTCAATGAAAGTTGTGTACTGTGCTTGTCACATCAGATTTTTTGTGTCGATTTATATTTCGTTTCCGCCAATATATTAAAATTGAAAATGTAAATTTATAAAAATAGAAAACATTTATATTTTAAAATTTTATATTTATATTATTCAGGGGCGTATTAGGAAATTTATTTCTGGGGGGCCTGATCTCAAAAATTTTTTTTTTCGCGGAACCAGTTTTCCGCCCTGCGAAAAATTTTGATTTCGCGGAACATTTCCTCTTTTCCAGAACCAAAATTTTTTGGGGGCGAGACCCATTTTTGGCTCTATATCCCTATATGTGTATATGCATTTGGGAAATTTCGGAGGGGGCCCGGGCCCCCCGCCCCTCTCTTATATACGCCCCTGATATTATTTAGGTTTCGCAACCGAAATGGTTTCTCTTCCAATGAAGTCCAAGAGTAAATTATACTTCAAAAAATTTTGAATGTAAATTGAAAATATACATTTTAAAGAGCATCTAAAAATTTATTGAATTTAATCAAAATCGTTTGAGCGAATTTTGAGAAAATCGAAAAAAAACTAAAAAAGTACAACAGTAAAGTTCGATTTTATTAAAAAGCCTATTTTGACCACCCATTTTCTCTAAATTAAAATCTCGACATAAAATTTTTGACATAAATTAACATATATATAGCACAGGCAAGAGAAAGCAAAAAATTAATTATAAAGGAGAATCTGCAGCGACCTTTCGAGATTTACAAGTCAATGTAAGTAAATACTTTTTTTGTTAATAAAATCAAGGTTGGAGGTATTAAAAGCTTTAAAGTTATGTGAGTTAAACCGGTTCATGATTGATGTCTATTATATCGTGTTATATAATAACATTTAAAGATTTTTTAGAATGAACTTGTCAATTAATGTAAAATTAATATAGCTCTATTTTATCATATTAATACATAAATAAACATTTCTAGATAATGTTATATTAAAATTTTAAAATGAGAAATTTATTTTGAATATGTTTTCATCAATAGATAAACCAACTTGATAAACTTTGCATAATGATAAAAAGAGCAATGCGTTTTACTTAATTTTCCTTTCAATTATCTTAGTTATTTGTCTCCCAGCTGAGTCATACTCAGAAAATTATCAATTATATATAATGATATCTAAATTCATTTTAGTCTTATTACATAAATTTTGACTAGCATTCAAAATTACATTTTTTGCAAAAGCTAATCAAATTTTGTTTAATAAATACAGTATTATTAAACTGATAATGATAAATGAATGTTTTAAATGGACTGATTGCATCAGTTACTTTTATTTCAAGATGCACCAGGCCCTGAGACAGAATTTTTCCAAGGGGGGGGGGGGCTAAAAATTTTTGGAAAATTCAGGGGGAGGGGGGATTATTAATTTTATAAATTTGAAAATGAAATCTTTTCGAGTAGGGAGATGCTGAAGACCCCGAGCCCCCCCCCCCCCCCCGACATGGCACGTGCCTGAGATGTACTAAAAAGTTCATAATAACTTTATTTAATTTCTAGTAAATGATATTTTAATTTTTATCATAAATTTCCAAAAAATTTATGCAAAACGTTATTAGCCTACTCTTCATGGATATCGCTTGGATAAACTATGACATACGTCTGATAAGGTCGCTAGTTGACTATATGTGAAGCAACCGGACATATTAAATTAAATCATTTTTTATTTTATTTTATACAGTCGGCTCGAAAGTGGACCATTGAGTTTAGTCAACCAAACTAATATTTTTGAAATAAACAAATCATCTTTTTTTTAAGGCAACTGAAAAAACAACAATTCCGACAGCTAAGCATTTTGGTTGCCTAAGCTCAAGGCTCCACTCTCGAGATCATCAGGCACTTGTGGAGCTGACTATACACTGCTTGTGAGTTGTTGATGATGAAATCATAAAAGGAATCAATTATTTCATCAACAACAGATATAATATTAATAAGATAAATGTATTATGATAATCAAAAATTTAAACACCTATTATTTTTTAAATAGACCCCAAGAAATGTGTTAACTTTTTGACTTTCTCTTATCTATTTATGTAGTATTAGTGTGGAAGTATTGCGATCAAGTCAAAAATTCGATGTTGCGATTTGGATGGATATACAGGATTTGAGTTTCCCTGAATCGAAAAATGGTTTTCGTAAATGGGTCTGTCTGTGTGTCTGTGTGTATGTAACGATTTTAGACATGAAGGAAATGAGCTACGAGGTTGAAATTTTATATTCAAGTTAAGCACACTCCGGTACAGTTAAAAAAAGCTTTTGAATAAAATCGGCCAAAAAGTACTAGTATTTCACTATAATACTTTTTACAGTTTTTTTCAATTTTCTCAAAATTGGTTCTAACGATTTTGATTTAAACTCATAAACTATTTTTTAGATGATCTTTAAAAAGTATACCAGTAAAATTTTTGGTAAAATTTGTTTGAAGTAGCTATACTGATTTAGTAGGGGCCTATTACAGATTTTTTCAAATTAATTTTCCGGCTCTTCCTTCCA
The DNA here is from genome assembly GCA_023213315.1 of Euborellia annulipes. NCBI lineage: Eukaryota > Metazoa > Arthropoda > Insecta > Dermaptera > Anisolabididae > Euborellia > Euborellia annulipes. The sequence continues at coordinate 284,163 of JAKCPI010001944.1, read as the reverse complement.
TAGAGTCAATGTTAAATCCCTATGGGGATTTGCACCTGAATTTCGATTCAAAAGGGGGCCGGGACCCCTTTGTAACTTTTTACTTTTTACACATTAAACAAAAAGTTTTCCAATTTTGATGAATTTTTGTATTTATATTATGTATAAAATGAGAATAAAATTTTGAAAAATAGCCATTGTTTATTTCAAGCAGTTAACATTTAAAATACAATTGAAATACACAGAGTCTATGGAAATTTACTTATGAAATGGAAATTTTCCAGTTTGGAACTAAGATGCTATGGGAAACTCAATAAAAAAAAATGGTGTATAGTACACTACTTTCGAAGGTAGGAGAAAGTTGTGTGTTGTGCGTTAAGTCACACAAGATTTTTACTTTCTCTTACCCTATATATGAAATATATAGAGAGAGAAAGTATTGCGATAATGTCAAAAATTCGATGGTCGTTTTGAGGTCCCCTGAGCCAAAAAAGTGGGTCCCGCAAATTGGTCTCTGTGTGTGGACATTTTTGACCATGAAGGGAATGGGCCAGGGGGTTGAAATTTTATATTTAAGTTAGGCGCCCCCCGAACTCGTGTAAATAAGCTTTTAAATAAAATCGGCCAGAAAGTACTAGTACTTTACTGATGTACTTTTTCAGTTTTTTTTTTTCGATTTTTTCAAAATTCGCACCAACGATTTTAATTAAAATTCAAAAATCAACTATTTTGTAGATGCTCTTTAAAAAGTATATCAGTGAAATTTTTCGTGAAAATTGTTTGAAGTATACTTTACTGATGTGGAAGCATTCATAGCTCAGCGTCATCAAGTATCGCGTGTTCAAGTTTGGAACTAAGATGCTAAGGGCAACTAATTATATCTCGACACAAAAAATCTGGTGTGACAAGCACGGTGCACAACTTTCTTTTAGCAAAGGGTAAGAGAAAGTTGTGTGCTATGCGACCAATCACACCAGATTGAGACCACTCTGAGATCACAGAGATTTTGTATCGATGGAAATTTGATTTAAACAATTCACAAGTAAAGCATTTTATGCAAGATTTGATACATAAAACAAATAACTTGATCAAAAAAAATATTTTTAAGGTGTGACTAATTTAAAATTAAAATTAAGGTAATTAATGAATAATAAATAATTATAATGATAAACATTGAATAGAGATTGTCTATGACATGCGACTTATGTCATATTCGAGTTGCATAGAATTTCTTATTCTAATCAATAAGAAAACTAATTACCAAAAGAATATTTGTCAAGAGTGTTTGCAAATTTCTTTATGAGTTGAGAACCTTTAAGGTTCAAAGCGAACCTTGAAAGGAGAGGGGGGGGGGAATTAATAGACAGAGGCTCAGAGAGAAATACCCGAAGAAAAAGAAAAAATTGCGGGACATTATTTTTAAAATTTAAGAGCAGGTTGCTTCAGTTCTAATTAACTAGCTATCACTCAGTTAAGCTAGTTGACTATAACTTTCGAGTCTTTTCATTTCTAGTTAATCAAATAGGAAGAATAAAATGAGCAAGCAGCTAGTTATATTTCAATTTATTAATAAACCAGGGCCGACGTTTCGGTCACATATGGGACCATCCTCAGGGCCAGGTTAATGTCTGAAAATACATATAATCGTCGCCAAGTTATATTGGGCATACACAATTGCATGTAGCTTAATCATCAATGAGTCATTCACTCTCTGTCCATGGTATGATAACAACATAATTTGAGGCATTGTCATGATTAAGTTACATGCAATTGTGTATGCCCAATATAACTTGGCGAGGATTATATGTATTTTCAGACATTAACCTGGCCCTGAGGATGGACCCATATGTGACCGAAACGTCGGCCCTGGTTTCTTAATAAATTGAAATATAACTAGCTGCTTGCTCATTTTATTCTTCCTATTTGATTATCAACACTCAGCTATATACCCCCTTCAAATTTCTAGTTAAGCTAATCCAATGATTAAATAAGAGTCCATTTCGTAGTTAACTATCCAAGACTCAAAGTTCGGAAGGGTGAAATTAGGAATACAAGCCTTGTTTAATTATTTTATATGAAATTTTTGTTAACATATTAATTAATTATTTTAATATTTAATTTTATTTTTAATAAATTTCATAAAAGATGCCGTTATCAAGTTGCACTTCACAAAACTTTACTGATACCTCAGATAGCTAATTATATGTGAAAAACTCATTTTTTTTTTAACTCGAAGGTTGGGAGTGTTCTTGTTTAAAATATCGATGATTTGCTATCTGTCGGATAAGTTTACTAGTTGAAGCAACCGGCTCTAAGTTTACAAGCCAGTACATTTTTGCAATCTATGCTACGTTTTAACTCCGAAGAATTTGAAATTTTTGAGAATTCTTTACTTTCTTTAGTTATATTATAATCATTTCTGATAATGGCAAGTATTAGGTAATTGTTGAAATATCAATCAAGTGTTAATTTTACAATTAATGAAACCCTATTGTTTAATTTGCATATTTAATGTTAATCCACAAAATATTTCCACGAGAACTTTCGGTCGAAAGTTTGAATTTTATAAATTCTTTGAGATTTATAGGTGAGGCGAGAAGGCGCTACTCATAGAGGAGGGGCACTTTTGTTAATAAATGAAAATAATCACATTTTTTTGTTCTAATCGAGAATTTGTAAAATAATTTTTTGTTTTAATTAATTAATCCCGAAATTCATGACAGTCGAAGGCAATCGAAAAACTCCATCCCGGGTCAGAGTAATTATAAGGTGAGGGGGAAGAAGGAAGAGATTTATATTATTTGTATTTAAAATGTTTCGTTTAATGTCATTTTTATAAATTTTTACCAAGTATTAAAAAGGAAAAGCGTTTGTTTAAAAAAAAAAAACAATAAGATAATTATATAATAATTAAGTTTTGTTATCTACTAAGAGTTACTAATAAAAACTATTATTAGTAGGACTAATTATTTACCTATAATTATATGAAAATATATAGTCGGAACATATTTTTACTTTTTTCTTATAAAAATAGTATATGAGAGAGAGAGAGGGGGGAGAATTTTTTTTTAAGGTCTTATCCTGCATGTGTTTTCTGGAAAGCCTTCAAATTACAAAAAGCAAAATGCAAATCAAATAATTGAGCAATTTCTGAATATTTCTATAAAAAAATGCAAGTGCAAAATGAATTCAGCTACACGCGTTAACACGTGATAATTCAAATTCCCTCGAAATCTTGGCCACTAAAAATGTCTTTACCCTTGGGTGTATATGTGTGAATAAATTTCGAAGGTCAAATTCAGTTTTTAAGACAGGTAGATGACACTTGAAGATCTCGAATAAATATTTGTCAAATTTAATTACAACTAATATATTATTTGCATCGTTTCGGATATTAATTCTGTGTCCGTCATCAAGTCAACGTCCTGAATGACTTAACTCTTCTCGCGCCAGAGAGTCGGTCCTCGTATTTTGGATATGTTGAGCTCTCACTAAAACTCTAAATATTCGACCTTGTAGCGCATTTATGGACCCAATCTTATCGTCTTCACTAACTATGAAGTTTAGGACAAAAATCTCAATGAAAAGCTTCAGGGAGCTAGGGTAGAATAAGTTTTTTGTTGAAATAGAAGGGTTTAGACACAGAGGGTATCATTTTAATTCTCTACCTTCCAACAAACAAATTTATGCAAACCCTGATAACATATATTTCATGTACTTAGAGATAAGAGAAAAAAAGAACTATCATAATGAGTTTGGAATTCAGGCAGCCAAAATGAACAATTGTCAACAAATTTTAATTTGCCTCTCACTTGGAAGAGGTATTTTAATAGTATAATAATAATAATAATGAATAAGACTTAAACTCACGATCGTAGGTTCTCGTTAAAACATTTTGTAAATTAAAATTAAATATACAAATTAAACACTAGGTTATTTGTTTCAAAGGTTTTATTAATTAAAAATTAATACTTGATAGTTATTTCGACAATTACTTCAGAAGTGATTACATTCAGATGTTGATAAGGAATTGTCGAAATCCCCTCAAGTGTTAATTTTTAATTAATAAACCAAACAAACCTTGTAATTAATTAATAAAACCTTTGAAACAAATAAGCTAGTGTTTAATTTGTATATTTAATTTAGATATTTATAAAGTTGTAGGCCTATATAAAATTCATAATTCTCTATCTTTTTCGGGATCTGAAGAAAATTTGGCTCAATTATTTCATCATAAATTCTTGCTCACGAAGTTAATCGAACAACTTTCGGTTTTTATTTTACTAAAAAAAAAAAATTTACCCCTTTCCAATTTTTTTAAATTTTGAATTTTTTTTTTTTTTTTTTGTGGTTGGAAGAAAAATAATATAGAATATTTTTTTAATTTAAAAGCAAGGTTTTCAAGAAAATGAGCAAATGATGAAATGCCTGACCTGCTGGCTGTTGGCTGTCAGAGGCACGTGTGTGTTACTTCCAATTTCTCGTTAGTATATTACGTTATATGTTATATAATATTTAGTGGCGTACGCTTTGAGCGCAGCCAGCCAACTGGCGACTGCCGGCTGCGCGTTGAGAGCTAAAAGCCAAGAGGCGAGGTGAGACATTACGTTGAGTTGCATTACAACTATGCGTTGAGCGCAACGCGCATATAAACAGAAGCGCTGAGAAACAGCGCATAGCGAATAGCGCAGCGCAGAGTACTCGGGTGGGTCAAGGCTTGGTTGGTTACTCAATTTGTTCGTATAATCACTCTATCTACCCTATGCGGTATGTATATATGCTTGCCATATACACCTGCTGGTCCAGCATCGTCTCTCTCTCCCCCCTCTCTCTCTCTCTCTACACTCATCTCAATCACGAAACATCAAAACAAGAGTGCAATCAAATATGTTATTAAAGTTAAGCAGTGCATTATCGCTCTGCACTTTTGTCACACTGCCCCTATTTTTTTATTAAAAACAAAAAATAATTTTTTTTTATTTTAATAGAATTGATTTAAAAAACAAAATTGAGCAAAGAAACTTTTAAAATAAAAATATACCAGAGTCGTTATAAAAGAAATTTTATTTCCCTGGATCATATGTGAAAACACTCTTTGTTGGAAACTAGAGAAAAATCTTTTTATGTGTTTATTCACACAAGATTTTTTTTGAAGCTAAAATTTTTTCGATACAACTCTTTCTCTTACCTATATATCTAATATAAAGTGAGAAAGTATTGCGAGCATGTCAAAAATTCGATGTCGGGATTTTGATAGAAATGTTTGAGGTTTCCGCAAATTGGCCTGTCGGTGTGTGGTGTTTTAAGGCATGAAGGAAATAAGCTACGAGGTTGAAATTTCACCTCCCGGACAGTTAAAATAAGCTTTTGAACAAAATCGCCCAAAAAGTGCTAGTACTTTACTTAAGTACTTTTTCAGTTTTTTTCGATTTTCACCAAATTGGGTCTAAGGATATTTTTTAGATGCTCTTTAAGAAATATATCCGTAAAATTTTTTGAAGTATACTTTACTGGTGTATTTCAGATTTTTCTAATTCATTTTCCGGCTCTTCCTTCCATAGAGCCAATGTTAAATCCTTATGGAGATTTGCATGTAAATTTGTATTCAAAAAGGGGTCCCCTTTGGAACTTTTTACGCATTTAAAAAAAAATTTTCCAATTCTTATGAAACTTTGTATTTATTTAGGATTCTCTATTGTGTATAAAATGAGATTAAAATTTTGTAAAATAACAATAGTTTACAGGGGCGTATATAGAAATTTTTCGGGAGGGGGACCGAACTCAAAAATTTTCCTACGAAAATTTTTTTACGAAACTAAATTTTTTCGCAGGGAGGCAAAATTTTCCCCCTGCCATGAAAATCATTTTTGTTAGGAAGTCGAAATTTCATTTGGGGGGAGGGCGGCCTCCTTGACCCCCTTTATATACCCCCCTGTTCACTGTATACCCGTATATATGTATATAGATCTGGAAAATTTTGGGGCCGGTCCCCTGCCCCCCCTTTGTTTATTTCAAACAGTCAACATTTAAAACGCTAAGTGGTCAAGTTTGGAATTAAGGTGCTATGGGAAACTAAATATATCTCCACATCAAAAATCTGGTGTGAGAGCACAGTCAGAGGCGTACCAAGGGGGGGGGGTCCGCCCCAGGCCCCGAGCCGGCAGGCCCCCAAATATTTGTCTTTGAGAGGGCCCGGGGCCCTCAGGGCTCAAATGAAAACGGCAAAATATAGATTAGAAAAAAGGTAATACAAATTTGTCTTTGAGAGGACCCTGGGCTTTCGAGGTCCAGGGATATACCGTATTTTAAAAATATTTTTGTGCGGAGGAGGGGGATATTTAAAAATGAGTTCGCCCCCCCCCCCCCCGAAAAAAATTCAAGATACACCTCTGGTACAAAATGTATATAGGACCCCTCTTCTAGTGACGCTCCAGGCCCAAACTGTCTCGGTACCCTCTTAAGCACAGTATACAACTTTCGATTAGCGAAGGTAAGAGAAAGGTATATGCTGTGCGTTTAGTCACACCAGATTTTTAATAAAGGGAGAAATTTATCTAAAGGAAAATTCTCCTCGTCTTAAGATGAATTTCCGCAGGCTGTCTGGGAGCAGGTAAAAAGACCTTTGCCCAAAAGGGAAAAGGACCTTTTTAGGAAGTCACACAACTATCAATAGCATCTCATTTTTATTCAATAACATTTCATTTAAAGGTATTCAACGGTTCCAACCCTCTCACACGCGGACTTCTGTGTTGGAATAATCGGTTAGGGACAGTGGCGAATCTACGGATAGGGGGGAAGTCTGAATGACTAAACTTCCACCAGATATTTACTCAGTTATATTAAGGTTCTGAGCTTGTTATATGAACCTCAAATTTTTAATTTCTCTTACCTATATATGTAATATATAGAGAGAAAGTATTGTGAACATGTCAAAAATGTGGAGTTTTGTGGAAATACGAGGGCAGGTCAATAAGTCCGTGACTTTTTGAATTTACCTCCTCTTAACTGAAATGGCTACACTGCTCCTGTCAGCAAGCAACTATCAGCTGACTCCTGTCGAAATTTGAACCAGCTGGGTCTTTTAGTTTTTGTTTGACATCCATTAATAGCAGACTACCACGTGATTTGAGAAGACATTGCAGGACAATGCAAGGGTGCATTGGCAAAAATCCATGAATTGGGATACGAATTGCTCCCTCATCCGACATATTCTCCAGATTTAGCCCCGAGTGACTATTTCTTGTTTCCAAACCTGAAAAAATGGCTTGGCGGAAGGCCCCAACGAAGAAATCATCTCACAAACAAATACCTATTTTGATGTCCTCGACAAATCTTATTTTTTTGGAAGGGATAAAAAAATTAGAGAAACGTTGGACAAAGTGTATCAAAGGAGACTACGTTGAAAAATAAAATAATTTTTTATCCAAAAACCTGTTTCATTAAAAAAGTCACGGACTTGACCTGCCCTCGTACATTTTGAGGTCCCATGAGATGGTTCTCGCAAATTGGTCTGTCTGTCTGTGTGTCTGTCTTTCTGTCTGTGTGTAACGATTTTAAGCATGAAGGAAATGAGCAAACAGTTTGAAATTTTATACTCTGGTATCTAAGTTAGGTACCCTCCCGGACAGTTAAAATAAGCTTTTGAGCAAAATAGGCCAACTAGTACTTTACTGAAGTACTTTTCCAGGGTTTCTCTAAGTGTGACACTAATTCAAAGTTGAATTTATAGAATTTTTTGAAAAGTGATTATTTGAGTCACGAGGGAAAATTTACTAAAAAAATGTGACTAACTGTGACATGGGGGGGGAGAAAATCATCAAAAAAAGGAGTTACGTAATATGTAGACGACCCCATACCAAGAATTCATGAAAATATATTATAATAAAATTTATAAACATAGAAAAATATTTATATTTTGTATCAATAGATTTATATTATACTAGCGGTCCCAGGATTTTGTCAAGGGAGAGGGGGCTACAATTTATGATATAGGGGAAGGTGGAGAGACAGTGGAGCATACCAGGAGTGTAGGGGGTAATAGGGGTGATATTTATTTAGTTCCGGATTCAAATTAACATTAATAATTCGTTTACAAATTTTATAATAGCCTAGTTGGAAAAGTTACTAAGGTGCTGCGCGGAGTAATTTGGCAACGCTTTCGGTTCATATTCGTAAAATCCGGACATTTCTTAGATCCAGACGCCAAACCTAGACTGCCCGGACGTATGGTAACCCTAATCATACCTCATTCTAATGCCACATACAAATTATTATTTCGGAGCGAAATGTCAGATTGGTAGGTCTATAGATTACAACCAGCTTTCACAAGCGACAAATAAATATGTTAATTATATCAATTTCGGGGCTCAAATCATATAAAAAAAGGCAATGACTCAAATTTCGATCAATTAAATTAGATTTTTAACGGATTAAGAAAGTATTTATTTAAAAGAGAAATGCCAAGGAACTGGCAGAGGTAAACAGATTAAAAATTAAAAATTTTTTTAAAAAGCAAAAATATATATCAAAACGTTTATAAGAAAAAAAAAGTCTCTGAGAGAAAAAAAATAAATAAAATCGAAATATCCGGAGAAACACACTCTTAAAAAGTATTTTTCTTATTACCGATTTTAGCACCGACAAAATTGCATTAAACCGTCCCTGGACAGACAGACTTTGTTTTTTATATAATATTATAGATAACATCGAGTAAGAGAAGGTAAAAACAGATACGACGTCTATATGATCTTTGATGCCAAAAAAATTTAACAAATTTTTCATTTTTATTCAACTTTTGCCAAATAAATTTAATGGTTTAAATGAAGGTCCCCAAAGCGCCAAAACCTTAGAAAGAGACAGCATGTTTAGAAAGGGCGGAGCAGGAACACTGAGAGAGCCCGGGCCCTTATATTAATATAATTAAAATTTTGGGTTGCGAGAATGCAGCCAGAGAGGATTTGGACCAATGAAAACACCAATTCCAGAAGTTTCGGAGAATTTTTTTTTTTTTTTTTATTTTGCCATATTTTCGCCGAAACTTCTCGTATTGGAATTGGTGTTTTCATTGGTCCAAATCCTCTCTAGCTGCATCCTCGCAACCCAACATTACAATATCTACAGCCATTAACTCACCCATTATAATTAAAAAATAATTTTCTTGAAATTTTTTTTCCTGAGGGGGCCAGTATTATTATGTAGCCCCGGGGCTCGTGAGGTCTGTCTGCGGCCCTGGGTATAGATTATGCAACGAAAAGCGGAGCCCCAGGTGAGCTTCGCCCCCTCCCCCGCCCTCAAAGGCTAGTTACACCGCTGCCTATAGCTAAATACATTGCACTCATAACAAGTAAATATGTTTTTTTAAAGTGTAGATCATGCGGCAATTTTCATTGCTGTTGTGGTTATTGAATTTTTCTGTTGATATTGGTGTATTTTTTTTTTAATTTGTAGAGATCTCTCCTCCGGATCCATACGAACAAGTAGAGAAAAAAAAAGAAAAATCACAATATATATAGTAACTCTTTTCCGGAGGCATTTGGGTGAAGGATCGAAATCATCATTTTTATGAGATTTCATTCATGTTTTCTATATTTTAGAATATCATCCAACTGAAAAAAATGAATACTAATTAATAATAATCCAATCGAAAGATTTAAATGTATGCATTATTTTCACATTTTTCTATAGTTTAAGCCTTAATGAATGTATCTATACTATTATTTAAAATGAAAAATAAAAACTCTTTCTCCCCCTAAAATTGCACAACATACAATTTTATTTTACCTTCGGTAATTGAAAGTTGTGTTCTGTGCTTGTCATACCAGATTCATATAAAAAGATCATATAAATTTTGTAAGAAACGATTCAAATTTTAAGGGAATAAAGCGTCCTTTTTTGGAATGCCTGAGCTTATAACAATATATAAAATTTTTATTTTTTTATCGTGCTGCTTTATAATTTCATCTTTTTACAATTCTGTTTTAAGTATTTTGTTGTTGTTGTTTGGAAGGATTGGCCGAGTCTTTTAGATAAGACAACGTAACTAGGAGGCACCACGTAGAGGTTCCTTCCAAGTCCCCAAAAAAATTATATTCATCTTCTTTTAAAGCCATTCGATCCAGTGAATAAATGGCCTTACTCTAGCAGCTTGTGGTCATTTAAAAAAAAATTTATTTTTCACTGTATCTTGAAAGTGGTAGAAAATAAAAAGAAACAAATTCTAGGATATTCTTGGATCTACCAGTATTTTAATATTAGTAAATGATGTCCAAATGATTTATAGAAAAGTTTCTTGAATGAGGTGGCGAATAGCAAAGCAGAACAAGCTGCAGATTAAGGAACTGGGATTAAGGAATGTTAGCTCGTTCGTGTTCGAGAAATCTCCTCATCGGGATTGAAAGGTGCGAGATAATCTCACCCTCCAGTAACAGACACAAATGAGTCAATTTCAATTCTTGAATGTTGGAATTTTTGCGTGGATCAAATTTTCTTTTCTTTTAAGTAATTCAACTTCAGCTACTTCAACTCTCGACTTGTTTCAATTTTATCACAGGAAATAATATGCAAAATGTTTGAGTAAGTGGCAAATATGATATATTTTCTGGACGGTTTTTTGCTTGAGGATCGAAATTGTCAATTTTCATTCATGTTTTCTATATTTTAGAAGATCATCTAAAAGTTATCTGAAAAAAAATTTTATTCTAACTAATAATATTCAATGGAAATTATTTAAATGTATAATATATTAATTCTATAATATTAAAAAATTACCTTTCAGCAATTAGTTCTCTAATATCAACTAGGAAAAACATTCCATTATAGAATAAGAGCATAAATTAAAATTTTGACTTCATTGCTTAAAGAAAAAGGCAAATGAAAAGATTAGAATCGATGGGCTGTGAAGTTAAATACAACTTTCTGCATCTCTGGCTTTTTATAGCGAGATTTTTTCTCTTCTCTTAATTAAAATAAAACACCAAAAAAATTATTGTTTTCCGACAATTATTATTTACTTATGGAATATATTTAAATGTCTCAATTGTGTTATTAAACATGTTATAATTCCTTACCTGAAAAAAAATTTTAATTAGCCTTAATTCTAATCAGTTAATTTATAAGAATTATGAATTAGCGTTCTAATTTATTTATGTTTACCTTTAATTTTCCAAAAAATATTGAAAATTTTCTCTCTTCTCTTATTTTTTCACACTCCTTTAAACACTAAATAAAAAATAAACACCAAAAAAAAGATATTTTTCATTTACTACAACAAAAAGTGTATGTAGTAATTGAAAATAATAAAAAAAGAACAGCAAGAAGGATTTATATAATTAATTAACCCTTGCTTGCCGAATACAATATATATTTGATGAATATATATATATATTTACCGTAAACTGGGAGTCTGAAGAAATCGTATCAGTGAGAATGAGTGTGATTTTTTGGATTACGAGCAAACGAGTCCGGGGGCTAATCGGGAAGAGATCCTACCTAGCCTAACACAAAGTACGAAGACAATAGAGAGAGTATTTGTAACCCCGTCTCCACCATCAGTTCGGTGGAGCCCTCGGGTTCCTAGCCTCAAGGATTGCAATTTGGACCCTCCAGGCTATTCCTGGAGAAACTGCACCCTTCCCTGACTCGATTTACTCCTCAAACCCACCCTCAAAGATACAAAAACATCAGACTCACGAATGCGCCAACAAAAAACGTCTTTTCGCAAAACGCAAGAACACTTGGAACCTGGGCTTCGATCTTTCAATAATCAACGAGAATATCTTTTATTTTAGCTCTCAGTATGGATCCTAAATTAAAAGATCAAATCAAGGCATCCTAACATAACGAATTAGCTAAAAGATTAGAGTAAGGCACCTGAAGCTAATAACAACAACTATCCAACAGAGGGCTAAAATGAAAGTATTCACGTTGGTTTCTCCACTATTAGATTCACGAAGAGTAGCTACAGGTTCAAACACAAAATCCCTCTCGTTGGCTCGTTGGCATGGTGCACCCTCCACCCCTCTAGATTTAAATCTTTAAACTACATTTAAGGTGTAAAAATAAATTTTCTAAATTATAAATATCGAAAAGTGAATACAATTAAATTTGTATTCGTTTAGCAATCACACCTTAAGCCCTGAGTATTAAGAAGATGATAATGAAATCCCGCGGCGGGAGAGGCTCTTTCTCTCTCTGTGTCAGCTGAAAAGAAGAACATCCTCAAAAGCTAATCTAATCTACCCCCTTTAATTTCTTGCACCATGCTTAATACCTTTGTTCTGTTGACCCTCAGGAATCTGTAACAAAAAAGAAAAAAAAGAAATTAAAATCAGATCATTTATATATTTTTGGATTTATAAGGGTATGTTTAGAGTATAAAATATTCACCTCCTGAGGGGTTGACGGTCGCTCGAAGCTCCTGCCTGGCACTCGTAGAGCTGGTCCATCCCTGCACTCGTAGAGCTGATTCAGTTGAACGTTGAACACTTAACACTTAACACTTTACACTTAACACTGAACACTGAACACAATTGCACTGGAGAAACACAGACCTGCAAAAAAGAAATTGTTTAAGAATCTATTCCTTAGAGGTCTAGCAATCTAGAGAAAATAATTTTCAATTAGGATTTTATGAATGAAGTTTAAAGGAGTACGTCCCAGGGATTTATTTCCACCGGCCCTTCCCTTTATATGACCCTGCCTATATTCAATATTAGACAGGGGCCTTTATAAGGAGGGGGGAAGGCCTAAGGGGACACGGGCCCCTCCGAAATTTTTGAAATATATATATATATATATATATATATATGTCGTAGACAGATCGTGAAATTAGACAGTTCATGAACTGTCTAGACATTTCATGAACTGCAGCCAGATCGTGTAATGGTCAAACAGTTACATGATCTGGCTAAAAATTTTAGACAGTTCATGAAATGCAATTGGGCCTTAGACAGATCGTGTAATGCTCGAGAATTACATGAAATGTCTAAATTTTTTAGGCAGTTCATGAACTGTCTAACAGCAATTTTGCCGATCGTGTACTGTTTGCAATTTAATGCAATAAATCTAAAAAAAAATTTTATTTTTTCGAAAATCAAAAAAAAGGGCTTCTATAAGTTGTAGACATTTTAAATAACTTTAATTAAAAAAAAATTGAGGTAGATAGCTTCAAATTTGTGGCCGCTGGAATCTCCCAAAATTAGAACCCCGAGACGCCCACCTTAACTCAAGATTTACAAAGTGAGCAAGATTTGGAAAATTTAGTAATCGATAATAATAATAATATTGAAAAAATTGACTTTTTCGAGATCTTTATTTGCTTTACAAACAGTACACGATCGGCAAAACTGCTGTTAGGCAGTTCATGAACTGCCTAAAAAATTTAGACATTTCATGTAATTCTCGAGCATTAGACGATCTGTCTAAGGCCCAATTGCATTTCATGAACTGTCTAAAATTTTTAGCCAGATCATGTAACTGTTTGACCATTACACGATCTGGCTGCAGTTCATGAAATGTCTAGACAGTTCATGAACTGTCTAATTTCACGATCTGTCTACGACATATATATATATATATATATATATATATATATATATATATATATGTACGGGTATATGGCCAATTTCTATATTTATGTTATGAGAAAGAGGGTCGCATAAATAAAATTAATTAGAAAAAAAAAAGAAATATATTAATATACGATTAATATCATATAAGCATTTTTTTTAATAAAAGTTTTGTCTTTGAGAGGGTCCGGGGCTCATGTATATAAGGTATTTTAAAAATATTTTTTGGTATGGGATGAGGGGATCTTTAAAAATATGAGTTTGCCCTCCCCCCCCCCCGCCGACGCCAAAAAATTCTATATACGCCTCTGATATTAGATGCATATAAATAACCACCACGATTGAGGAAACTTTTTGATATCATGAAAAAGGGCGAGGAATGGACACCGAAACTTCTATAATGATGAAATTCTAATAACAACAACAATTAGAATAGATTGTCGCATATATTAAATATTTATATAGAGAATCAGTATATATTCTCTCACTTTTCATGTTGTTCACAAATTTCGACGCATTTTATTATGCAAATAGGGGCCTAATAAAAAATTTTTATTCTAATCCATAGTTTGATCCTTACTTAATGAATGTATCTAACTATAAAGGGTAAATGTACTTACCAAAAAGTAGAAATTATAGGAATCCTAGGCCTGAGTGATGCGGCCCTGTTGTCCCTGTCTGTCAAGCCCTCTCTGCTGGCTTTGTCTCAACTTGAGTTGAGAAGACAAGTGCAGCAGGTAACAACTAGAAAAAAAAAAAAGAAAAGAGAATTAGGAAAGATTTCCAACACATACGTATATACATAACACACAGACATAGTAAATATTTTGTTGAATATTTGGCATAATTGGGACAAAAAGATCTATACTCAATGCTTTCCAATAGGAAAATCCTCGATTTGTCCTCTAAAAGGGTGCAAAAAAATTTAATTCAAAGGGAAGTCGGTCAAACAGAGGGTGATATACGGGCCAGAGCATTCTGCAATTATTTAGATATAGGCTATCTAAACTCCAAAATAATGATTTGAGATCTCAATGTGTGTGTGTGTTTTTGTGATTGAGTTAATATATTGTATCTTGTATTATTTAACGTTTAATTAAATATATTTATATTATTAATTCTAATCCCTTATTCCCACATTCTCTCTTATTTGATATTAAATCCAAAACATAAATTTCCAAATAGTTTTTAATTTTTTGGGATATTTTCCCAATTCATAATTTGTAGAACTCACATTTTTTTTTTATTAAAAAAAATAAATTTTCTTGTTTAAAATAAAGGATATCGACTGTAAATGTAAGAGGAGATGATTAATAAGATGATTTTTCTAATGTGAAAGGTAAGGAAATGAATTTATCAAAATCAATTAAAAATAAATAACTTGTAGTTGAATAAATATATAAGTAAAAATAAATTTTATATATATATATATATCGGAAAGAATGAATCCATCTTTTAATTAGATCACCTTGTCACTTTTATATATATATATTTTTTGGATCACACTGACATTTGTCATTATAAAAATTGTTTCTATTATATTTTATTTGTTAAACTTTGAGTCTAAAATTCTGGTTTAATTCTCTTCAATGCAAATAACAAGTGTCTGTAACTAAATTGTACTTGAAAATCACACGATTAGAGACCAAAAGTTGAACAAATAAAATAAAAGAGAAAAATTTTGTTTATTTATTAATGATGAGAAACAGTGGGATCCAATATATATAAATAGGGGTATAAATTCATAAATGATCTTGATAAATCCATTCTCTTCTCTTTGAAATTAGAAAATCATCTTTTATTTTAAATATAAAAATTGATTTTTTCTAAAAAATATATATACATAAGGATGTCCGCATTATAAATATTCGTTTAATAATTTTAAAAAGAAGCATAAAAAGGGGAAAAGATGAATATTATCTGATTCCAAAATGAAATCAAAACTATTTGGAAACTTATTTTTTGTATTTACTTTTAAATAAAAGGAAAAATATTTAGAATTATAACTGCATCACGTAAGACTTCCTATGAATTAATAAAACATGCTATCAATTTTAATCTCAGTTAATTGTTAATTAAAATTCAAGTGGAAAATGCTTTATATTAAAATTTGATTAAGTTACCTGTAATTTGTTAGATCTGTCAGACTGATTTTGTTTAAAATAATTCACTCACATTTAAGAAAATAATTAGAGAAATTAAAATAATTAACGAAATGCATTCAAGGAATTATCAAAGAATATATAAATAAATAAGAATATGAAAAGAGAAGAAAGGTTAACTGGGCAACTAATTATGCTAACTCACACACACATAAAATGATTTAATTTGTTAGAAATAAATATTACATAATAAAATCATGCGGAATGGATTAATTAGCAAAAGAAATAATTAAATTTACCTTATATAAATGTGATGACAGCAGAATTTAGGCGGTAAACATGTTACACGATGGAGGAAATAGACAGATCAGAGAAGCTGTCAAATGGACGACCAACTCTTTGACAATTAATCATAAAAAAAAAAAAAAAAATTGTATAAAATAAATTATTCTAACTTTAAAAATGATTTAGAATAATTTTTTATATATATTTTTATTTTACTTTTAATTTTTTTTCATTATAGGTCCTATCAAAAAAAAATTAAATTCACATGTCTGTTAAAAATTCGTATTTTTCTTTTTTCAAAACAATAAAATATTATTTTAAAAACAAAATAATTTTAAAAAATTCTTACATATTATATTTTAAAGTTAAAATAATTTATTATTTAAATTTTATTTTTCATATGGATTTTGTTATCAGAGATGCTGTTTCCTATCTGTCATCGGTTGTCTATGAAAATAAATTTTCAATAAATCTAATATAAAAAAATCTGGTGTGACTGTCGCACAGCACACAACTTTCTCTTACCTTCGGTAATCGAAAGTTGTGTTCTGTGCTTGTCACACCAGATTTTTCGTGTCGACATATATTTAGTTTCCAGCAATATATTAGAATTTAAGATGTCAAATTTATAAACATGGGAAAATATTTATATTTTGTTACCATGGCAACCATTTCTCCTATCTTTTCTATGAAGCACAAGAGTAAAGTGTGCTTCAAACAATTTTGAGGGCAAAACGAGAATATACATTTGAAAGAGCATCTAAAAAATAATTGATTTATGAAATTAAAAAAAAATCCTTGGAACGAATTTTGAGAAAATCGAAAAAAACTGAAAAAGTGCATCAGTAAAGTACTAGTACTCTTTGGCCGATTTTGATTAAAAGCTTATTTTCCCGGTCCCGGGGGGTGTTTAACTTAAATATAAAATTTCAGCCTCATAGCTCAATTCCTTCATGCTTAAAATTGAACACACACACAAACACACACACACGCAGAGAGAGACAGACCATGTTGGGAAAACCACTTTTTTGGATTCAGGGGACCTCAAAACGTGTATATCCATCAAAATCTCGACATCGAATTTTTGACATGAATCCAATACTTTCTCTCTCTATATATTAACATATATATAGAGGTAAGAGAAAGTAAAAACGACGCCCTTGTTGAGCATTGCACCCTCCGCCCTCAAAGGCTAGTTACGCCGCTGCCTTGAATTTGCCTATGGAGATAATGAGTGTGTTAAGAGAAATATTTTTAGCAAAATAAACAACTTTCACAATACTATTTTGAAATGTATAAGAGGGGGGATTCGTTAATAGAAATATTTCCCCGCCCCGAGGAGATTTAAATATATATAAGTGAAAATTTCTAAATTTCTTTTGTATTCTTGCGATCATGTCTCACACAAATAAAATGGTAAGTTTTTAATTTTTTACTGGGAATTTACCTTTTGCTAATAACTAAATAAATATTTGAGCTAGAATTTCGAAACTGGGCCAAAATATTTGTAAAAATGCACAAAATTAATGATAAAAAATTCGCGTTTATATTTCCACCCCTCAATAAAAATAACATGATATATCAGAGACGGTCTGATAGATATAGTTCCATTTTCGGTCATAAGATAGCGCTACAGTAGTTTTAGCAGCTTTTAACAATCTATATTTCATTATAAAATATTTTTTAAAATATTGATCAATTTTGTGCTAAACTAATTAAGTAGAGTATTTACTAATTAAGAAATTGTTTAAAATATTTTTTGACTATAGCCAATAATAAATTTTTTACTTCAATCAAAATGAAGAATAAAGATTGCTAGTGAAATCAAAGGTCGATGAATATAAATATGGCAAGTGAGAATTTTTCATTCATTCAAATCCAATCATATGTTTTATGTATGAATCTATGTGATATCGTTCGATAGTAGACATGGTTGATACTGTATCAATCTGATATTTTGTATCATGTATGAAAAACTAACAGATAGTCATAATGGGTGCGAGAAAAAATATCAGGTATTTGAGTAAAAGCTACTCAGGCATACTCCACTAGACTCGTACTGCATTTCTCGCGCTTGTGCATTGATCAAATTCTCCTGACAGGGCAATTTCGCTATTGCTCTGGCGCGCTTTTCGAACGTCATTCCGAATCATTTTTTACTCTACTTTTCTCACTAGGCCCTATAATAATTAAATACAAATCTAATTATTACTAATACATTATTTCTCTTTTCTTTACTTTAAGAAAGAGAGGAGAAATGAAAAAAAAAAAAAATATTTAATAACACTAGTCAACAAAGATTTTGCACCCGATACCAAAATAGGTGTTTTTTACTAATTTTGGTGTGCTGATTTCAAATCTGTTAACCAATATTTTCCATCACGTCAGGTTTTGGAGATACAGGTATGGTCGTACTTGGTGCTCGTACAGTGATTGTTAATTTACTTATTGTTTTTATTGACAGAAATTTTACAGAATACGTTTCGTGCAAAATACAACTACTATGTATAAGAAATAAATACAAGCTATGTTACACACATATTTGAGCAGAAAATATTAATTTTTTCTGAAAAAATCATGGTCCGCACTTTTAAACTTAAAAATAGACAGGATAACAGCTAGAACGAACAAGTTACAGCAAAATGATGGGTTGTAATGAACTCGAGCAAGTCCTTACACGTTTCTTAGGTTGCTATATTCTTGTTATCACTACAGTAACAGAAATAAGCATCATTCCTCAAGATATAGATAGCCTATCTATTTTTACAATATCTTATATTTTAAAAGTTAATTGGGAATATTAGGCTAAATCCTATATGACGGTAAGTAAATTTTTATTAAAATTAGGAAGTTTTCAGGGAGAATTCACCCTCCCTTCCCTTTATTATTCTAAAAGAGGTGGCGGTAAGCCAATTTGATCGAGATATATGCCAAAATAAGGAAAATTTTGAAGAAATACAAGGACCACATTAACCATTAAAAATATATATTTTTACTTACTTTTTTGGGTTTTTCTTTCTCCATTGTAATTTAGATGACAAAAACCTTGCGTCTGACCTATTCTGATTGAGATAACTAAATTAATTAATTAAATAGAGTTGAAAAATATAAAAAATAATTTTATCGAAAATTGTTTATTTTTTTAATATTGAACGATAAAGGAGCTAACTTCATGTTGTATTAAAAGTTAAAGTATTCACTGACTTTTTTTTTAGTAAAAAGGCTCGAGTTTGCTACACTTATTAAGAACATCTTTGGGTCCGCGGGCCACCGATGGAGACCCGTGTCTTTTGGTTCTTATATTTAAATTTAAATAAAAAATATCCATCCAGAATATATTAAAGAAGTTGCAGGGATCCCTTGTCCGAGAGCCGCCGGAGGCGCTCGAGACCTTCGGTTTTAAGTTCGGTTATTTTATTTTTAGAAAAAAATTCAAAACAACTAGGGAATTCTCGGCTTCGGTTCGGGTTTGGTTCGGCTCGGTCGTCGGTTCGAAACCATCCAGTTAGAACCCTTCGGGCCCGAAAATTTATTTTTAAGGGCTACCGAATAGCTTCTAACTGGATGGTTTCGAACCGAACTGAGCCGAGCCGAACCGATCCGAAACCGAACCGAAGTCGACACTAGTGACAAAACAACTTCAGGGGACACGACCTAATTGTTTCGGTCCTTCGGTTGCAGTTCGGTTTCCTTCGATTAAAGAAAATTTAAAAAAACTAGGGAATTCTCGGCCTTAGTGACAAAACAAATAGCATGCCTAAATGAAAAAAAACGAAAGATTCATGAATGTTGAGCTAATGTCAAAAGTGGTCAAAAGTGTAAACTAGTCAGCCAGTGCGAAGGCTTGCCACTTTATTCTGAAGATTAACCGAAAAAATTATTCTTTGTTTTTTTTTTTTCAATTATCATCTGAAGTTAGCTCCTTTATCATTGTTTATTAAAAAAAAAAAAAATAAACAATTTTCGATAAAATTATTTTTTATATTTTCAACTCCATTTAATAAATTTCTTTACTTATCTCAATCAGAATAGGCCAGACGCAAGGTTTTTGTCATCTAAATTACAATGGAGAAAGAAAAAACCCAAAAAAGTAAGTAAAAATATATATTTTTAATGGTTAATGTGGTCCTTGTATTTCTTCAAAATTTTCCTTATTTTGGCATATATCTGGATCAAATTGGCTTACCGCCACCTCTTTTAGAATAATAAAGGGAAGGGAGGGTGAATTCTCCCTGAAAACTTCCTAATTTTAATAAAAATTTACTTACCGTCATATAGGATCACGCCGAATATTATAACATTTATTTGGAGACATAAGCTAAAATTATGATAAGATTTATTTAATTCATTTATCTATTTTTGACGTGACAACGTCTTACAAATCATGTTAGAGGGGCATGCACGAAAAAGTTTATCGGCTTTAATAACTCTTCTGTCTTAAGAGATATAATTATGGGAAATATAGGGTTAGAAAGAATGAGTTTTCAGCTAAAGATTTCACCATTTATTTTTTTCCTACCATTTTATTTTACCGTGCTGCGGTAAATTCTAATTTGAAAGTTTAAACCCCTGTAGATTCCGAACGGCTAATCAGATCAGACTAAATAGGATGTCATTTGGTGCAGAAAGAAAACCTCTAATAGAATAAATAAAAAAATCCCGAGTGATTAACTCCAAAATTAGTTTTTTTCTCGAAAAACCTCATTTTTTAGGCAAAAAAATATGGAAAAATAGCCCTATTTATGTAACGCCTAGCTACTTGACCGTAAAAGCTACATTAAATCTAAATATAGTTTTAGAAAGAGTGGTCCAATGCCCAGAGGTAATTTTTTCATTTTTTTGATATGACGTCATTTTACCGCATGAGAGCACTCGGCGGGATTTCGTTTTTCGAAATTTTAAACCCCTGTAGATTCCGAACGGCTAATCAGATCTGACTAAATGAGATGTCATTTGGTGCAGAAAGATAACCTCTAATAGAATAAATAAAAAAATCCCGAGTAATTAACTCCAAAATTGGTTTTTTTCTCGAAAAACCTCATTTTTTAGGCAAAAAAATATCGAAAAATAGCCCTACTTGTGCAACGCATAGCGACTTCACCATAAAAGCTACATTAAATCTAAATATAGTTTTAGAAAGAGTGGTTCAATACCCCGGGGTGTTTTTTCTTTTTTTGATATGACGTCATTTTACCGCATGAGAGCACTCGGCGGGATTTCGATTTTCGAAAATTTAAACCCCTGTAGATTCCGAACGGCTAATCAGATCTGACTAAATGGGATGTCATTTGGTGCAGAAAGATAACCTCTAATAGAATAAATAAAAAAATCCCGAGTGATTAACTCCAAAATTAGTTTTTTTCTCGAAAAACCTCATTTTTTAGGCAAAAAAATATCGAAAAATAGCCCTACTTGTGCAACGCCTAGCTACTTGACCATAAAAGCTACATTAAATATAAATATAGTTTTAGAAAGAGTGGTCCAATGCCCAGAGGTAATTTTTTCTTTTTTTTGATATGACGTCATTTTACCGCATGAGAGCACTCGGCGGGATTTCGTTTTTCGAAAATTTAAACCCCTGTAGATTCCGAACGGCTAATCAGATCTGACTAAATGAGATGTCATTTGGTGCAGAAAAAAATCCTCTAATAGAATAAATAAAAAAATCCCGAGTAATTAACTCCAAAATTAGTTTTTTCTCGAAAAACCTCATTTTTTAAGCATAAGTCGCCCTTAATGGATAAAAAAAAGCTACACCTGTCATATATTGTTTCAATGAAAATGTTTGAACATGTTTATTTATGAAAACAAACTACTAGTAAAAAAAAAAAAAAAAAAAAAAAACAATACTTTGTCTCTTTATATTTCAATATAGGTAAGAGTGAAAAATTTTTTTTGAAGTCAAGCAAAAGACGTTGTCACGTTAAAAAGCCACCGGCTGTGTAGAAGACACAGCCAACACCTATTTTTTTTTTGTAATAAAACTGGCTCATACCGCTTATATTAATTTACATTCGACCCTGTTTGGGGACCATGTCATATCTCAGTAACCTGACGTGATAGAAAATATTGGTTTGCAGATTTGAAATCAGCACACCAAAATTAGTAAAAAAACACCTATTTTGGTATCGGGTGCAAAAATTTTTTTAAAATTTGTTGACTAGTGTAATAGGTATATCATGCAAAAATTTTTCAGTTACAACACAAAAACGTTCACGTGCTTCTGGGAACTCCAAACAAAGACGAAGGCAGTTGTGGATCTAGACACAGCATTAATGATACTCACTGTAGAAATATTACCCCCAAATAATGAGCGACGATTTTTAAAAAGGGCATGTTCAAAGGTGCCCCGTGCTCAAAGCAACCCCAGTCTCCCCACAACACAAATTTGCTGTATTAAATAATATTTTTATTTTTTTAATTTCTAGTATCTGTTGTTGAGTGTGATTCTACTAGTGAGCCTGGTCGATGCGATTCCTCCAAGCCCAACGGCAACAACCCGAGCACCTCCTGGGCCACCGCCTCCAAGAATAATTATCGGCAGTGAACTTCGTGGAGTTCAAAATGGTCCAATTTTCCCTTCCCGATTGTCACCTCTTGGTAGATAATCACTTTTAAAACATCACAAATAATTATATAAAATTTAAAAAAAAAAAAAAAATGTATAAATAAATGCATAATCTACAAAAACATAACAACTTTTACTCTCCAATTGTTTATTATTTTTACTTTAGATTTTAAATTAAATCAAGCAAATAAAAATAATTTATTTAATCTTGATTCATTATAATTTAAGTTGTTTTTAAAATATAATTGTGGTATATTGTACAGTCGGTACCACAAGAGCCTTGAGCTTCACATAGACCTTAAAAAAATTTTTTCATACTTAATTAAAACAAAATATGAGAAAAATATAATTTTTGAATTATAGAAAAACACTAGTAAAATTCAAAAATATTTTTAAAATAAATAAACATAACTGAAGGGGAAAAGATGCTTTTAAGGCAACCCATCCGACGGCTAAGCGTTTTGGTTGCCTAACCTCAAGGCGCTTCTGGTCCAGCCAGCGCAATTGGTTAAAATTGTGGCCTTCATACCAACATAAATAAAAAAAAGTTATTTAAAAATTTGTCAAAATTCCCTAAACTTAGCGTTACCAAAATTTATATTCCACAAATCCTTTCTCTCGTTATAATGACAGATAAATGAAATTATAAGTTAGCATTAAAAATAAAAGGAAATTGATTATGTGATTTTTAAAAAAAAGTGCAGGAGGTGGATTTGAACTCGCGAAGTTTGGTTACGGAGAATGGAAAAAAAATATAGTTTGCTTGAGGGCGATTTAACCACTTGAGCCAGACTTTGTTTAATAGCTATAGGGAAATATAAGCCATATGAGAAACATGAAATAAAAGAAGTATTAAAAAAATATTAATATTCCACATATGATATATCATTTTTCATTACTTTTTATGCGGATTAATAATTTATAATCAAAATTACAATTGCATGGATAGTTTTCAAATAATTCAATGGGCAAACGTCAGATTCTTTATGTCTTGATGTAATTAAACAAAAAACTCTATCTAACATATGATACATGTCATTAATTCTTGAATTCCACCTGATTCCAGAGAACTAAAGCTTTTTTAATTATATGATCTAATTTGGAAGTTATTAGCGATCAAAGTTAAGTCTATTTTCGACCTTAATGACATCAACACTCAATTCTATATTATCGAAAAAGCATATTTGATCGTCTGATTAAAACCAAATTTTTTCCAGAGATTTATAATTAAAAAATGAGTTTTTTTCTAAAGTTTCATTGAGATTGGTAAAGAAATAAATAAAATATTGACTATTTCGTAAATTGAGTTTTAGAATTCGCGATCCCGGATTGGTAAAGAGAGCGAACTATGAACCGGGTCTAGGCTTGCAACTGATACTCTGTGGGTCTAACGTTTAGATGATTAAATACTTTAATATAAAATTTGCCATTAAGTTAACTTGATTAAATAAATGTCTTGAGTCTAAACAATATTTGAGCTTTAAAACAGGTGTTAAAAATAAACAAAAAAAAAAACAACAACAAATAAATAAATAATTCTTTTAATGGATAATAAAGTTCTGATGTTTTTTGGCTCACCTGACTTATAATCCAAATATTAGAGCCAATTAAAAGAAAATTTAGTTTTTATTTATATATTTTGATATAATTCCTCTACCTCTTAAATTAAGTTTTTAATAAAATAATACTAATAATAATTTATTTGGTTTATAAATAAAAAAATTATATTATTTGATATTTTTAACATTATAAATAAAATAAAAATTATGCATAGTTAATATTTTTTTTTTACAAATATTACAAATTGGAATGAAAAAAAAAAATAAAATAACAATAAGAATATTCGGAAATATAATATTTTGATATCTTGGAATAGGATTTCTTTAAAATAATTATTTTTAATTTTGAATGGGGTTTTTCATTGGAAGATTAATTGTCCAATTTATAAATAATTAGCTAGGCAGAGTGAATGCCATCGACTGCATCTCCTGTCTAAACGTTTCCAGAACAATTTTATTGCTGAGATCAAAGTATCTTGCTTGTATAGGAAAGTTGTTATGCGTGTTTATAAAATTTGTTGCTTTATAAAGTCTATGCTTCTCAGCTATTGGAATTTCTCAATTTAGTTCAGAACTTTCTGAGCTCTGTCATAAAAACAAACAACAAACTCACTCTTTCTTTATATAATACATATTTATATATAACATATAAAGAGTATAGATAGACGTTGCATAAAAATAGGTAGGCAAATTGTAATTTATGAGTTAAATGATCAATAAATATATATATATATATATATATAATTGATTTATGCTTTCACAATTGCTATTACACAGGGCAACACTGTTTCTGCGACATTTATTATACAATGATTTTAACTTATTTTGGTTTGCTGATTTGATTCTACTTTTTGAGATAAAGGCAATCAAATTTATACTGGTAATTATATTTTAAATGATACAAAGAATAATAAAATTAATTATACAAAACAAAAACATATCAATAAGAGTTTTGTATGCAATTCCTTTGGCGTTTTGGTCCTGTTTATCATAAGAACCAAAGTCAATTCAAACAAAATACTTCGTCGTTATAGCTATCTAAATTGACTTCATAAGCTTATGCTGCAGAAAATAAAATTTTTTTGTTCCCCCTGTGTTTTTGGAAATAAAAGACATTTTGGCATTAATCATGATTTATTTTAATTTGGTAATGTCTTTTATTTACAAATAAATAAAAATATAAATAAATAAGATTTAATTTAAGTACTTTAAATAATAGTTGTTTGTAGCTGGGAATCGTAGTTGAGGACGATAAGGAGAATAAAAACCAGCTTTCGTTTTCTCTCTCACTACTTCAATTTATTTGCAAATCTCCTATACAGGGGCCATCTTCAGTGCATATATGAATTTTATGAGAGAGATTGTCCTTTTAGTAAAAATATATTCGAGAACAATTGAGCGCATGAGGACTGTCTATGCTAGTATATGATCTAATTAACAAGTTAATTAAAATATTAGCCCACTGCTCCTCCCACCTCTTTGCTGCGCATGTCTTTTCTCTCGCTCTCATATTCTCACATATTTTAAAAACAAAATAAAAATAAAATTAAAAATAAATTTCGTAACAACAATTAAAAATATCTAAATATTTTTCGAGATCTCTATATTTGAATAAGATAATAGTATTCGAAATACCCCGATTCGGACTAAACAAGTCATAGATATATTTAACGAGACTGTGAGTGTTTTTTATTGGTGAGGCCAAACAGGGAAGTAAGTTTTATTGGTGCAGGTCGAGGATCCGGTGGCCTGGTGCAATGGATAGCACGCCCATGCCCCGGAAAGGCGGAGATCCTGGATTCGATTCCCGGGGGCCATGGGATGTTTGGCCTCACCAATAAAAAACGCTCACAGTTTCGTTAAATTAAAAATAAATTGTTTAAAATGCAAAAGGAAAATTGAAAAACATCTAATATATAAAAATGTATTAAGAAAAAGTGGTGGGGTTGGGGATGTTTTTTCCGGTATGTAGTTGTGAGTCCAGACACGAGGCTCATGCGCTCAATTGTTCTCGAATATATTTTTAATAAATTGACAATCTTTCTCATAAAATTCAGGTGAGTAAATAACATTTAACAAAAAAATTTTTCAAATTGTATAATGAATAAATAAATGTATTGCCTAAATTCACAGATATGCACTGAAGATGGCCCCTGTATAGGAGCCGAAATATTTGCAAATAAATTGAAGTAGTGAGAGCGAAAACGAAAGCTGGTTTTTATTCTCCTTGTCGTCCTTAAATAAAGCTAAGTTGCCACTCCCTCCCAATAGTAAAAAAAAAATCATAGAGGTACAACTTTTTACATGTTGGGCTAGCCCGATGCCATCTGTTTGCGCTTGTTTTATCAATACAAAGTCAATACAGACTCGAAGGCTATGTATGGGCTCTTAATTAAGTACCAGTAGATCAATAATATGGGCTGAGACAATTTTGAAGTGTACTAAAAAGATTAATCAACCCTAAAAGCAGAGATAAATATATGAATTTTAATTAAAATTGTTAAAGCAATTCCTCAAAAAAAATTATAACACTACGTGTTAATTTGTATAAATATAAATGTTAGGGTTAGTTTGGAAACCATTGTGGTCGATCGATATTTCGCTTAAAAACATCTAGACAAGAGCTTCTTAACTTTTTGAAGTCGCGAAGCCCAAGTCAATATCTCACGGCCCCCTATTTTTTAATTTAATTTGGTTAAAAAACTATTTATAATTTTGAATTTTGTATATCATACACTTACTAGTCAATGCAGGCATTTACTAATGTTAACAGTAAAAGCGTGAAAAAAAAATAAACACAGTTATTATGTTTTGATTAATGAGTGTGTTGTTACATTTGGGACTCTTTGCGGCCCCCTGGGGGTAATCCATGGCCCTCTAGGGGGCAGCGACCCACTACTTTAACAAGCACTGATCTAGAAGGCCTTCTTTTCAAATTTTTGAGTAATAAGATCACCATCTGATGCGGAAAGTGAAAAGGGACCTCTTTCGGAAGTATCACAAAATGAGTTATTTATATTTTATTGTAGAGAATAATTTGCTAAACATTTTAAGACCAAAACCATGATATTTCAAAAACTAAAAAAAGTTACAGCCTTTTTAAGTTATAGATATAAAAAACGGGATTTTGAGCAAAACGCATTTAAACACAATGAAAAAACTATTTAAGCTTACTAAATCGATTAATTTATCGGATTCTCATCGCTAAAATTACCGAATAAACCTGTATAGGAAATATTGAAGAATAGTATTCAATCGAAGCCCAAAAATCGATATTTTTGACCTACAAAAAAAAAATTCACTCCTTTTTTATATGATTGCATTTGATTTAACATGGTTAAAAAAAATGTGTTTTAGAAAAATAAATTTAATTATTTTATTTTAATTAAATTATGTATTGAAATGTGTCGGGAAATTTCCTTTTCTAATAGAATAAAACCAAATTTATTTGTGGGAATATGAAACAATTGATATATTTCACCCAAACATTTATTTATATTAAATGGTATCTAATTGATTTATATAATTTTGTTTATGGCTATATTAATTAGCCAAGTAGGAAGCCGTTGAACATTGACTAGCATTGTAAGTGATAACTAACAATACATTAGGATTATATCAATTTTCAATCTATCTGTTGTTTTTCTTTGATTTTCCAAAATAGAGAAATAAATATTGCATTTCATTGCTTAATCTGATTGGAGGAATGTGATATATATATATATATATATATATATATATATATATAAAAGCAGCGGTTTTCAACCTTTATGCTACTATGCCTTCCCCAAAAAAAAGATTTTTTATATCTTAATAGATATAATATTGATAAAAATAACAAAATTTGGGCGCCTCCCGGATTAGAAACCGCTGATAGATCGCCCCATAGATTGGTATAAAATAATTGGCTTCATATTAAAAAAAAAGTTAAACACATTGCTATAAATTATACACTACATTAAAAAGATATAAGTATTCACGTAAATATATCTATTTAAAATAAAATTTTATTAAATAATTAAATAAATAAATAATAAAACAAAAAAAAAAGAATGAAAATAATAAAATTCTTGATATGAATGTATATTTTTTGTGATGATTATTTGACTAGTATGAAAGCGTATAAGAACTTATTCATATATCTATATTCCTAAATGGAATTAAAAAAAAAAATAAATTTATGATATACCCTCTATAACACTAAAATGTTTATAATATCTTAAATAATACTTAAATAAAAATATTTAAAAGGGCCGATCGAAATTGAGCTTAAGAATTTCCCTACCTATATTTTAGGCAACGTTCGAGTCAAAAATATTAACTGAATAAGTAGGTGAGGAGTTCAGGTTCAGTCATATTTAATCGGAACTTTTGCACTAGCTCTTGAACTTTGAGTCTTCGCCGAACGTGAGGTGGCTGATAACTAAAAAAGTAAAAAAAATATAAATTAATTGACAATTTCTTATTAGACCACCCCCTCCGAGAAAAAATTGAAAGTTTTAAAAACTAGTCATCTAAAGAAATGATGATTTTTTTTGTCTAAAATATATTTTTACATTTATTTTAAACTATCAATTTTAAGTCTCAATCACCTTACAGGTGTTAGTATTTGAAAGTTATTTAAAAAATTTTCATCCCCCAGAGAGGCCCTCTTTGAAATTGAATCTTCCAACCAACCGCCCCCACCATCGCATCCCGTCCCTATTTATTTAAATTGAATTGGCTACCAATCAATTTAAATCAGTGGTTCCTAAACTTTTTTGATGTGCGGCCCACTTTTTCCGTAAAAAAATCGCTGAGGCCAAGTGTATATATAAAATTTTATATAAATATACTGGTAAATATAAATTTTTATTTTTCCTTAGAAGTTCGAGGCCCAGTTAGTATCAGCCCTCGGCCCACAAGTGGGCCGCGACCCACGGGTTGGGAACAGCTTATTCAAATAAATAGGGACGGGATCTAAATGGCCTCTGATGCCTAAAAACCTTAAATATATATAAAAATTAGGTGTTGGCTGTGTCTTCTACACAGCCGGTGGCTTTTTAACGTGACAACGTCTTTTGCTTGACTTCAAAAAAAATTTATTTTTCTCGTGATGAGAAGTGGCTGTAGACTTTGAATTGGGTATAGGAGACTTTGCAGCCAAGGAAATTAAATAAAAAACTTATTTAATTATTAATCGTCGACGTTTCGGTCGCAAGTCACGACCTTCCTCAGAACAATTAATCGTCCTGAGGAAGGTCGTGACTTGCGACCGAAACGTCGACGATTAATAATTAAATAAGTTTTTTATTTAATTTCCTTGCTCAAAGTCTCCTATACCCAATTTATTTTTCTCTTACCTATATTGAAATATAAAGAGAGAAAGTATTGTTGTTGTTTTTTTACTAGTAGTTTGTTTTCATAAATAAACATGTTCAAACATTTTCATTGAAACAATATATGACAGGTGTGGCCAAACTTTTATCCATTAAGGGCGACATATGCTTAAAAAATGAGGTTTTTCGAGAAAAAAACTAATTTTGGAGTTAATTACTCAGGATTTTTTTATTTATTCTATTAGAGGTTTTCTCTCTGCACCAAATGACATTTCATTTAGTCTGATCTGATTAGCCGTTCGGAATCTACAGGGGTTTAAAATTTCGAAAAACGAAATCCCGCCGAGTGCTCTCATGCGGTAAAATGACGTCATATCAAAAAAATGAAAAAATTACCTCTGGGCATTGGACCACTCTTTCTAAAACTATATTTAGATTTAATGTAGCTTTTACGGTCAAGTAGCTAGGCGTTACATAAATAGGGCTATTTTTCGATATTTTTTTGCCTAAAAAATGAGGTTTTTCGAGAAAAAAACTAATTTTGGAGTTAATTACTCGGGATTTTTTATTTATTCTATTAGAGGTTTTCTTTCTGCACCAAATGACATCCCATTTAGTCTGATCTGATTAGCCGTTCAGAATCTACAGGGGTTTAAAATTTCGAAAAACGAAATCCCGCCGAGTGCTCTCATGCGGTAAAATGACGTCATATCAAAAAAATGAAAAAATTACCTCTGGGCATTGGACCACTCTTTCTAAAACTATATTTAGATTTAATGTAGCTTTTACGGTCAAGTAGCTAGGCGTTACATAAATAGGGCTATTTTTCGATATTTTTTTGCCTAAAAAATGAGGTTTTCGAGAAAAAAACTAATTTTGGATCCCATTTAGTCTGATCTGATTAGCCGTTCGGAATCTACAGGGGTTTAAACTTTCAAATTAGAATTTACCGCAGCACGGTAAAATAAAATGGTAGGAAAAAAATAAATGGTGAAATCTTTAGCTGAAAACTCATTCTTTCCAACCGTATATTTCCCATAATTATATCTCTTAAGACAGAAGAGTTATTAAAGCCGATAAACTTTTTCGTGCATGCCCCTCTAACCTGCCTCTATAGACACATGATTTGTAAGACGTTGTCACGTCAAAAAAAAACGCCCCATTAATCCGTTCCTGTATAAAGAGGATGCAGCTAATAATTCATTCAAGGCCTTGCTCTCTTATACTCTCTTGTGGGTAATTGATAATAAATAAAAATACATTCGACTAAATACATATGAACTATATTATAATTTTTAAGACAATATCTAATTTGTACGTTAATATTATAAAATAAAGGGCTGATGATGGTTGATGGCTTTGTTGATCAGTGTTTACAAAATAGATGCTTTTTATTATTGGCTCCATCCTCTTTATATCATTAATCTAATTTCTTATTACTACTAATAAAAACGGAAATTATGAATATATTTAATCTAGACTTTCATATAATATATATTTTATATGAGACTTTAGTATACTCCATCAAATCTTATCGTATAGAAAGTTGGAATTGGAAGAAATCGGAAGATATGAAAAGGGTCTTTGCCAGATGCGTGAAGGGTTTACTGGGAATATACCGTAACACCCCTAGTTATTTGTGGAGAATGCAAATCGGTTTATTGAGAAAGCAAGAAACTTTGGCAAGCTGGTGAAAATTATTACGAGGATCACAAATATGGAAAATGGAAGATGGCCAAAGATCTGACTACAAGAATGTATTAGGGTTTTAAAGAATAACAATCCATCTACCTGGGAAAAAGATATGAAGAATGGATTACAAGCCATCGGTAGTGCAGATGTCCTTGACCGAATACAGCAAAATAGAAAAGATGAATTGAAGACCCAGCTAGAAGATGCAGTGAGAAAGAAGGTAGATCAAGAGATTCAAATGAATTGGGGAAAGATCGACAAGTCGTTAATTAATTTTAATCTCTCTGACTACCTTCTTTCTCACTGCGTCCTCTAGTTTGTTCTTCAATTCTTCTTTCCTATTTTACTGTATTAGGTGAAGGATATCTGCACTTACGATGGTTTGTAACTCATTCTTCATCTCTCTTCCCCAGGTAGATGGATTATTATTCTTTATGCCCCTAATACATTCCTGTAGACAGATCTTCCATTTGTGATCCTCGTAAAAATTTTCACCACCTTGCCAAAGTTTATTGCTTCCACCGGTCTTCATCCTCCACAACTAGGGGTTTTTCAGTCTATTCCCAAAAAACCATTCACCTATCTGCCGAGGACCCTTGCCAGATCTTTTGATTTTTTCCAGCCCCTACTTTCTATACCATAGGATTTTATAATATATGTATGAAAGTCTAGATTATCTATACTTTCTATAAAGATATAAAAAAATATCTAGGAAGGGAAGATTATCTCTCAAGGAACGATGTCACCAATAAGAAGCGGGAAACCTGGAGCAGAATGAGAATGGACAATGGATTGATGGCCAGCGATAGTTGGAGGGCGGAACGAAGATGAGGCATGTCTCCGAGAGGATGAAACGTTTGACCACATTTTTGAAAAGATCGCGACAAACTCGAGGAAGCGACGATAAGGGAAGACGAAAAGAGAGAAGGAGAAAGGGAACAGTGGATGGCGTCAACATCTGACAGGAGCTGAAAAGGAAGACTTGAAGAATTTGTAAAATAAAATTGTTTTTAGTCCCCAAACCCTTTCTAAGGGAGGGTAGAAGGCGAAATAAATAAATAAATAAAATATATAATATTTTATTTATTTGTCTTTTTCGGCATCTGGGCCGTTTAGACTCCATTAACTGTTTGTTGAAGTAAATTACTAATAGGAAAATGAATAAATACCTATCGTTGTCTAAACGTCGTCGGCGGCAAATATTTAATGCTGTTTGTCGAAGAAGTGGGCCAAGAGCCCTTCGGGATACAACCATTCCATCCACCAGAGGCGTAGCTAGACCTACTCTTCCTGGAGGACCCTGAATTTTAATTCGTAGTAAACCTGAGCGAAGCGCATGAAGAATGATCACGAAACATTCTGAAGGAGATGTGGTTGGAGCAGAAGGCGATTCCAAGCCAGTTAGAGTCGTTGTTAAAAGATCCACTATGGGAAGGAAAAGATAATACATTTATCAAATTAATGAAAATAATAAAAGCAATTAAAAAAACCGGACATTTTAAAGTAAAGAAACCTAAATAAACGGGGAGTCAGGTATGTGAGGCTATACAGTGCAAATCAAAAAAAAAAAGATTTATAGTATAAATAATTAAGTAAAAACATTATTTAGGGCTTGATTTTAAAATTAATAACTTATAAAAGAAACATAGTCGCTAATTAATAATTGAAGCTTGCAGCTACTCTCATCTACCAAGGTGTAGTAGGTCATATGGAAAATTAAAATTTTTAAAATAATTTTAACTTTTTTATTGTATCTTTTTTAGGTCGAGTGGATTGCAATCATCACTTTCGGAAACGTTTATCCATCATCAGGACCTACAATTAAACATTATATTACAATATTATGTTCACCTTCTATACATTATTAGATTTTTTTAAAAACAATTAGATCACAAAGTGTTTGATACAAGGAATAATCAGTGTGTACAGTGTCATTACGTGTAGTTAAATTTCAATTGCAAGCTTCAATTATTAATTGTCAACCTCATCAACGAAAGACATTCTTCAATAGTCGCTAATATTAGCATCTGAATATTGGGGAGTGGGAGAAAAATACAAAATTTCAAAGGCATTTAATAGCACTTCTTCATCAGCGGCTCACTCTAATGCCAGATACGTACAAGTTATAACATAATTTAAATCTCTGATTTAGTTAAGCCAGTATTAGTCACTGTGGGGAAATTGTTTCATGCTAAAAAATACGTATATATATGCAGGCCTATATATAATTTTCGGTTGCTCTCCTATGCATCCCAGAATATTCTGGGGGGGGGGGCAACAATATACCCTTCTCCCCTTAGTTCCGACACTCAAGAAAATAAATGTTAAGAGAAATTGAACTTGCCAAGTGGAAGTTGAAAATGATCTTCGAAACTTTCTGTCCAGAACACGAGGATTTTTGTATTGAAATGAGTTGTAGTCTGCTGCCTGGCTGCTCCATGTCGTCTTCGTGCCGGATCCGTTGGTGAGGATTGCTTGTCCAAATCGAGAGAAAGAGCTCGAGGTTTTTCCATCCCGAGACGTCCCCCGGTGCAAGCTTCCGAAATACTACGTTCAAATATTCCGCTTCCTCCTGCTTAAGAAATTTTATGCCATTATTAGAAGGTTTTTAATAAAATTATATTAAATATTGTCTAATGTATGTATATGTATTTATTGAAATTTTATTTGTTAATTTAAATAAGTGTTGTATAATATTTATCAACTGTTACATTGTAGCCCATTGATGGAAACTGACTGGCCCAATGGAGGAAACCATTTGACGATGTATCTTGATTTTTATTTTTTTAATAAATTCATTAAATTTTTAATCATATATTACTTATGCGGGGTGAAGTATCAAAATAAAAAAATATTACTGAAAAGCTCTTCATCCTAGAAGCTTTTTAAAAAATTTGAAATTTTAATTTTTCAATTTCTCTTACCTATATATGTAATATATAGAGAAAGTATTGCGATCGTGTCAAAAATTCGATGTCGAGATTTTGATGGATATACATGTTTTGAGGTCCCGTGAGTCCAAAAAAGTGGGTCCCGCAAAGGTCTGTGTGTAACGATTTTAAGCATGAAGAAATTGAGCTACGGGATTTATATTTAAGTTAGGTACCCTCCCGGACACTCAAAATAAGTTTTTGAACAAAATCGGCCAAAGGTACTAGTACTTTACTCAAAATTGGCTCTAACGATTTTAAATAAAACTCAAAAATCAATTATTTTTTAGATGCTTTTTAAAAAGGAATATCAGTAAAATTTTTCGTGAAAATTGTTTAAGCACACTTTACTAATGTATTTTAGATTTTTCAAATTCATTTATCGGCTCTTCCTTCCATAGAGCCAATATTAAATTCCTTTGGGGATTTGCATGTTAATTTATTAATAATAAACGAACAAATTGCGCTATTTGATTATTAATTTTAAAATATATTTATGAATTCCTTACCAGAAGATTGTTTAAATTGCTGTGATGAATCACTTGATATTGAAGTAGGGGTAGAGATATTATCATAATCATTTCGATGAGTTGGTACCACAAAAGCAATCTCGCTACAGGCATCGGCCCAATAAAGAACGTGATTGTCTCCGTTGTAAGCAGCCCCGCCATGGCCACTCGTGGGTGGAGCAGCAGGAGCTACAAAAACACATAATTCATTATTATTCATAACCTTGATGAATATAATATTAAATTAATTTTAAGATATGATATTGTTTTTAGCAAAAGTTAATATATTTGAATAAAATTGAATTCTTAATTAATTAATCTCTCTGGGCTTACTTTGAGAAGCTGGTTGAGTTACTTTCCAACTAGTAGAGGTGTGTCCAGTCCAGCCTGGATGGGAATAGACGTTAACAGGACAGCCAAGCGAGAGCAACATTTCAAGGAAATGTGGATGCACCTTTGATTCTGATCGCTTTAACAGAAATAAAAATATTATTCAATAAGCAAATATTTGAGTGCATTTTGAAAGTGATGCCCGCAACTCGTCTGATTAATTTCTTGTCTTAAAATGCGAATTTTGTGTAGAAGCTTCACTTTTCTAGAGTGTAGTATGAATAGATAATTTCAAATTGTTGTATTTTGTAATAATTGAATATAACTTACAACATTGGAAAGTATTTCCTCTGCGTTTCTTTGTCCCGATCTCACATAAAATATATGAATAGTATCACAGGTACGAGATCCCATACAATCAAGCGCTTCCAGTTCAGCTGCAAGCTCTGCTTTAGAATTGTCCAAGGCACTAATTTTTGCAGAGATATTTCCCTAAAATAATATTTTAAAAATATAATTAATAGCTAAATAATAATAAAAAATTAAAAGTGAAAAATTTTAAAGAAATGGAAGAGTTGCATGATTTGTATAAGAGAATAAGTATTGTTAAGGGGCTTCAGGAGGCAACGGTGAATCTTTAGTCTACTACTGAGGTATTTTAAAGTATTTTTTATGCGTTTTTTTTTAATGATTTAAATTCGTGAGCATTTTACATAATAGAATTATTTTTTTTTTTAATTACGATTAATTAAAAAATATTTTTTTTATATTTATAGAAAATGTAAAAAAAACGTTCTATTATGAAAATGGTATTTTTTTTTTTTTTTTTAATCTAAAAATGTAAAAATCATTAATATCCAACCTAAAATAATTAAATAAAATGGGGAGGAAGTCAAAAATAAATTTCGTATTTATTCAAAAATTAACGACTAAATAGTTTAGCATTCTTGCAAAAGATGGCGGCTTGTCTAACAGCTGGCATTATCAGATCACTTATAAGCCTATATTTATATATTTTTATGCTGTTATAAATGATATATAATATATAATAATATTTGTATTAAAATATCAACGATAATAAAAGATTAAATATAGCTCTGGCATCTGTTGGCAAATTTTCGTAATAGTTGAGCTTTTTGGCTAAATTAAGACCCCTAACGCCATCTTATCGGCAAAGATATGCGAACAGCTTTGCCTCCCGAAGTCTTAAGAAATTTCATTCATGAATATGGCAAGGACTTGTATGGTGAGAAACAAACTCCAATGAAAATGAGGGCAGATACTTGCATTGTTAGCCAAAAATCCAAAATGTGATAAAAATAGTCTTGCTGTTTGGAATTCATCGCAAGCTTTAGGAGCCTGACATTCAAGTTCGGGTCTTGAAGTGGCAACATCATGATCAGTTCTTCTCTCCGATTCCATAATAGATTGATTTTCTATTAATTGACTAAGTTTATTATGCTCAGAACTCAAACCTTGTTCAAGAATTAACGATTCTAAACTTGGAATTGATTGATCTCTGAAATAAAATAAAAATTAGTATGTTTAAAAAAAAAAAGTGGATTTTTTTTATACGAACACTTTGCATTGTGGTATTCTTTCAATGGCCTCAGGAAAATAACGTTGTTTGACTTCATGATGAATTCCTGGGCCTTGACACATAGCCACAGGACGGCCAGGATTCGGAGCGTGATATTTAGTCCCTGATTTATGCCTTGGAAGATGTCGAAGCTGCATTGTCCAAGCATGCCGACCGAATGGACCGCGAATTAGAACTGTCACTGTTGGTTGTGGATCTATGCAGAAAAAATATGTTTTGCTCAATAGTTTTAAGGATAGAATGAGTCCAAAATATATAATCAAAGATTTAAAGAAAAAGAATTAGAATAAATTTTTGAAATTTGAGTTGTATGATTAAAATTTATACATATTATTAGTAACAGCAGTGGGTTTTCATTCAATACTAACTTCAGCCAGTATTATGAAATAACAGTTATCTGCTTCTTAAATTGTTTGAAGCCTTGCTGAGAGAAGAAGAGACTCAGTGTATACTGATCTGTGTGACCTGTTGGGTAATCGTTGGGTTTGTGGTGATCTGTTAGCTAAAATAGATTTCAGGGTCCCGGCTTTTGCCCTCAAGTCCGGGCCACTCTTTTATCTTAGGTTCGTTAGAACAAGACGGAGAAATTTCTTCACTCTTCAAAATGGTGACTGAATATACGGGTAGGGAGGTAGGACTGTTCCATTTTTAAAGCGGTTTGCTGGCATATACTCAAGGCTTAAACTTGTAAACTTAATTTTAACCCCCACTGTACCAATTTGTGATTATTTCTATAATTTTTTGGGGGATCCTCTTTAGCTCATGTGAAGTTTTTTCTAATAAACATAGATTTTGATCTAATAATTGATCTAATAATTAGATTTGACATATTTTAGGGTAATTTCTTTTAAGAATTGCGGAAATTTTTTACATGATAAAGGAAAGCAGTCTTGATTTTTAAATCAGTGCACAAAAATATCAATATTTAAGAATCATTTAAGAAAGTTAGAAAGACATGCCAGACAGGCCTTTGTTATTAGACTTTCTTATATAAAAAAAATGTACAAGTTTTCTCAGCGATTCTGGAGTTGCGAGGAAGCAGCCAAGATGGTTTAAACCAATAAAACGCCAATTCCCAATCGAGACGTTTCGGTGAAATTTTATTCTGCCATCTTCAGTCGTTTAAGGAATTCGCATGTTTATGAGGAATATAAACATGTGTCATTTAGCCAAGTCGGTTTTTAAAAAAATATATAACTTAGAGAGTTTCGAAGTAAAGAGCCATTGCTCTTGAAGCTATATATTTTTTTATAAAACCGACTTGGTCAAATGACACATATTTATATTCCCTATAAACACCCAAATTTCTTAACGACTGAAGATGGCAGAATCAAATTTCGCCGAAACGTCTCGATTGGGAATTGGTGTTTTATTGGTTTAAATCGCCTTGGCTGCATCCTCGCAACTCCAACATTAGCATATCTACAGCCACAAATTCACCCACGATTCTAATATTTGATAATTCTTCAATTTATTTATTTATACAACACCAGGAGCAGGAGGTTTTACTTGGCGTGTAGATGCAGGTGGAGATGCAAAATAAGTAAATAAATAAAATTTATTTTCAGGATTCTGCATCTACACGCCAAGTAAAACCTCCTGCTCCTGGTGTTGATAATTTCTTGGTCTGTTTCGTTTTGTTATTTATTTATTTTGGAAATAGATATACACTGCACTCAGAAAAAACGTAACACTTGGTTTCTTCTTAAAAAGACCTGTTCTAATCTATCTTAATGATATTTGTAATTTATTATACATTTTATATAAAATATCTTATACATACATAGTATGGAAAGAATAAGTTACTTTTAGCCGATGAAGCCGAGCCTTGGTCGCTGCCAAGAGGTTCTTCAAGCAGCGCCAGAAGAGTACTATTTTCGACCACGAGATATTTGAAATGATCTTGAATTCGACTTTTTGGATTGAATGAGGCGGCACAATGACGAAGTAGAGCTTTTTCATCAAGACGAGAACTGAGAGACTCTGCACCGCAAGGAGTTGGAAAATAACCCACCTGAGAAATAACAACTTGTTTTTATTTTTATTACTAAAATTCTTGACTAATAGAAATAAAAACTCACCTGTTCTAATATATTTGTGAGTAGAGCTTCAGCAGCATCACGTACTCGCATCGAGGCAGGTTTTAGTTCTTTTTCATCTTTCATTTTAATCGGTTCACCGGGTTTGCCCTGAAATTTATTTAATTAATAAAATTATAAAAAGAAAAACAAAGATAAATGATTATTAATATTAATTAAGTGATAGCAGTTTTGTTAACTAACTTATGTAATTTATAATAAATTGGTTACTTGATCCGTCAATATAACTTTTTTTTTTTTACATTTTTTGAGATCGGACTTTAACTGAGTTATAATATCTATGACTCAGTTAAAGTCCGAATCGAGGTATTTTGAATACTAATATCTTATTAAAAAATATAGATAAAAAAAAAAAAATAGTTAACAAAACTGCTATCACTTAATTAATATTAATAATCATTTATCTTTATCTTTATATCACTAACAAGAAACAAGACTGTAATTTTGTTAAATTATTTTTTTTTTTGTTTTTTACTTATAAAAATTATTTTAAAGCATTTATCAATAAAAAAAAAACTAATTAGGTAATTTATTTACTAAAAGAGAAAATGTGAAAATTATTTTTTTACTATATAGTCTATATAAGGATCAAATTAAAATCACACAAAATTCTTTCCTGATGGTTGAACTGAAATGATATTTGAATTCAGCATGAAAAATATTTTTTAATTCTTGTGAAAGAAAAAAGTTCATTTTTTTGACCAGTGAGTGAGTGTACTGGTGTTTTTTCTTTGAATACGTTTTTGTTCATAATTTCGCTAATAATTAACAGATTTTCACGAATGAATGATTTTTGGAAAGCTTAACAACTATAGAATATCGTAAAAATATGTTTTTTGCATTCAGGGATGGAGAAAATTGTATTAGGGGTGTCCAAAGTTAAAAAAAAATTTTAAAAATTCGATTTTTCTAAGCTTTTAGCCTTTTGTGGCACGTCTAAATGACCTCCGATTGGGCTGAAACTTGAAATTTATATGTATTATAACTATCTGCATATTTCTAAGGGGTGTCGCCTTAAAAAAATCCAGGTAATTCAGAATAAGAACCGCTTTAGAGCATATTTTCTATTAAAATTTTATTTTCTCTCTATAGCTCTAAAATCTGACGTGAAGGGGAGAAACTGATGGCATTTTTGGAATTAGCCCCAAATACCCAAGAATAGCTTCAAATACTCAGTCAACAAAAAAACAGTTTTTTTTGTTCCCCTGTGTAATTTAAGCAAGACTTTTAGAAAACAGTTGAATGATTACCTGGGATTTAGAGCCTGAAATTCCGAGTTCAACAACTTCTAAGACAGTAGTGAGACAATCCTTATCCTGGAGAAGATAGGAATGTGCACACAACCAGACTGCAGCCACCTGGAAGGCAGCGACGATGCTTGAATGGAGATCTTTGCTGTGAGCCGGTGGAGGTCTCCAACATTGGTATTGAATATAATCGCAGAGCCATTTGACGGCTCTCTTGCACTCGAGAGCATCTGACAAAGTGAAAGAAAATAAACAAACAAAAAAAAAAAGACATGTAAAATGTAGGTAGATTTTGGCAGCCCCTGAAGTGTACTTTACTCTTGTAGTTTTTTGTTATTTATTTAAAGTAAATAAATATATTAGCTGGGATGGTTTAAAAAAAAAATCACCAGAGTTTTCTTTTCCACATTTAACAAATTTATTCTGCAAATATTTCGAATGACCTAACGCCGCCAATCCCCCCCCCCCCCCCCCCCCCCCCCCCCCCCCCCCCCTCCCCCCCCCCTTTTCCCCCCCCCCCCCCTTTTTCCCCCGGACCACGCCTCTCCCAAACCCAATAGAGTTTAAATTAAATTATGTGTGTTCATATTTATAAATACCAAAATACTAATAATAATTATTCTTCTAGTTTATTTATAAATACAAACACACTCCTCACATAATTTAAAGCCTGACAATGAAAGTCGTTATGTCATTAAAAATATTTACAGAATACAATGGTTAATTAAGGAAAGAAAAACCTTGTGCTATTTATTATTAGAAATTATTTTAAATTATATATTTTTATATAATTTTTGTTATTAACAATAAAAAAACAATAGTTTTTGAAAAAGAGACAATTTTTGATTAAGCGATTTCTTTCTAACTATATGACTAAAATAATTTGAAAGTGAAAGTTGTGTGGCAACCCCATTTTTTTTTCTTTTTCGATACTTGCGTTCATATACGGGTAGATTAGATTACATATTTCGGAAATGAATTAATAAATAAATTGCCTTTTCTATTTAACTCTGGTGTATTTGTTTTAAGTACAACGTTTCGGTGCTCTACTCCAAACACATAAGGCTCTTTGTGATTTGTGTGTGAAAATAGCACAGATTCGAAACGTTTTAATTAGCACAATAAACAACACTAAAACTGAAAAAGTTTTTTATTTATTAATCGGTCCATATTTTTATTTAAATAAACTGATGAATGATTTCTTCATTGATCAACTTTTCATTCAGCTAGTCCACATTGAATTTAAATAAATTAGTAACCATTCATTCTACAAATATGTTTCAAATGTATAAAAAAGAAAAAAAATGTAATTAATATTTTTAAAATAAGAAGGAAGTAAATAAATAAAAAGTTAAATGTGAAAATAATTTAATTAATTGAATAATCGATAGATTTTGTTAAATAAATTCCATTTTAGCAGCACCAAATAGCACCAACCTGTTAATTTTCTTGCTGCATGCGTGAAAAAAAATTCAATCAATGTCTAAATTTATTATTAATTAAAAGAATTATGGAATTAAAGACATGAAATTGTGCAAAATGGTTGAGGTGCTAAAGAATGAAATATTTAAAATATGTTCTAACGCAAATGATAAGAAAACAAAAAGATCTTGTGTTGGAGTTACCAGTAAAAAAAAATGAAATAAAAAAATATTAGAGAAAAAAAAGGACAAATGTGAAGTTCCTTATTCATAGCCCGGTTAAGGTGTAAATTTTCTTTTGTTAATAGTTTGTGAAAATTATTATTAGATCATGTGATAAAAAAATGCCAAATTTCATAGGAAGTTAAACATTTAGATATCCGTTTAGAAGATAATAAAAAACCGATATTTTAAAGGAATTTACAACAGAAGGGCGATAAGTAATAATAAGGAAGTATATTAAATACTTCAATTGTTCACTTGAGTCGGAGGAAGTGCACAGTACTTGAAAACGACTGCAGAATAAGCAGTCAAAACGTTGTACAGTATTTATATTTTTATTAAATAATTAATACCAAATGTGGTCTATAGTTAAAAATTCCTATAATAATAGAAATACTTCAAAATATTCAGTTTTTTATAATCATCTGTTAGGGTAATTTAATTATAGAAGCTTATATTCAGATGAAATATTAAGGAATTAAACAGATAAAAAATAACTATACCTGCTTCTCGGATATGAATTCGTGCAAGGCCTGCTAGGAGTTCGAGAGCCGCCAAAGAAACATTTAAATCAGTTTTCCAGGATGATATAAGGCGATGGCAAACAAGATATGTCGCTCTTACGAAAAGGGCGTGCGCTGAATCTTTAGGAAACAAACATACGTTAAAATAATGAAAAAAAATAATATTTATAAAAGACTTCATTTATAGAATATTCAAATAAGAAATATGAATATGATCAATAAACGGCTTTAATTAATCAATCAGGCTACTGTATGTAATTTGCAATTTCTTAAGATATCATCTCTATTAAATTATAAATACTTACATATCCTAATCTTTTAAATATATGAAGATCCCTTATTATGATAAAGCGCAACTTGAGCTCAACGGCATTTATTGGATATTACAGTAAGAGTGGACAAATGTATTTTGCAATTTCTTAAATAATTTTTGATTGATCTTGTGTTCTATAAACAACTTTGCTTGGAATTGTCTTTTTTTAATATCATTAAT
Source organism: Euborellia annulipes (assembly GCA_023213315.1). Taxonomy (NCBI): domain Eukaryota; kingdom Metazoa; phylum Arthropoda; class Insecta; order Dermaptera; family Anisolabididae; genus Euborellia; species Euborellia annulipes. Next base: position 241,720 of record JAKCPI010001944.1, on the reverse strand, counting down.
CTTTTAATTAATTAGCATAATCATATATATCTACAATTTCCATTATAATTACAGTAAAATTCCGTTTAACGCAGTTTTTTTTAATTAATCCCAATAAAAAAACAATCGCATTTGACCAACTCCTAAATCGGCGTTGCATTTTGAATTGTTTTAAGTTTTCTATTTATTTGAATTATTTTAGACAGTGTTAAAAATACAAATTGGTATAAAAAAATATGGGGTTGTATTAAAAACACATGAAAATTCGAAAATCGTTCTAATCAAAATAGCGTTAAAAAGGGGTTTTACTGTATGTTAATTTGTTAATTTAAAGAATTCTGCAATTAATAGAGAATAAAGTATTAATATTGCATGTGAATTTCATCTAGGGCTATTCTAAATCATTTATTGTATATATGTTGTATAGCAAAAAACTTAAGCACCAGGTCCATTTAAGACGAAATAGCAATCAGTCAATCAATAGAAAATCAGTAGAATTAGTGAGTACTCAGTGTGGAATTACTGTTTTTTTGTTGGTGGGCCAGACGCCCCATGGTCCTCCGGAATCGAACCCAGGATAAGTCAGAATCGAGGTATTCATTGAATATTCATATCTTAACTCAAAAAATATTTAATTAAATTGAAAAATAATTTAAGACTATAAAAATAGAAAGGACATCAAAAATCTCTAAAGATGGCCTCTTAGACATTGCAAAATTAAATCATTTATACAATTTAATAATTATTTTCTTCACGGCCCCGAACGTTATATATATATAATTTTTTTTTGTATATATATAGAAAGAAATCGGCGTTTTTGATGCCCTTTCTAATTTTATAGTCTGAAATTATTTTTCAATTTAATTAAATAGTTTTCGAGATAAGATCTTAATATTGAATAAATATATAAATATATATATATATATATATATATATAATTTCTTATATATTAAATAATAGCCGTTATTGGTGCTCACGTGTATTAAATTCCATCTTATAAGGACCATCCATTTGGGTGCTTAATTTTTTTGTCAGTGTAAATTTTGGATTTCTTTGAAACTTTTTTTAATTCAAGTAACATGACAATTTTAAAATACAAAAATTATTTGAAAAATGTATAGTTGTAATAAATTTATATTAAAATGTTATCAAGAAGAAAGATTTTTTTATTCTTGAAGATAATTATAAACCTTCACCAAAAGAAAAATTAATTAAAAAAAAATCTAATGATTGTTTAACGTTGAATATACTGGAAGTTTGATTATTAAAGTAAGAGAAAATTTATTTAAATCGCTATTCGCCCGAGAGCGAACCAGAGGTAGGAGCAATTTTCTTCTAGAGAGATTAACAAGTTCCTACTCTGGGGTAGATCTAGAGAAATTGATCGAATAATAATTTAAGAGTTGATTTGTTAATATATAATAACAACTTTTCAATCTAGGGAGAGGGAATGAAAGAATTGCATTTATGCATTTGTTTGACTTTTGGACTTTTTCAAAATTTTTTAAAACACCTTGAGCTTAAGAATCTCAAGATTCTTAGATCTAATATGAATCTTGGTCTTCCCAAATTTAAAAAAAAAAAATTGAATATAAAATGTTTTCCAGATGTTCTTTCAACAGATAATAATCATTTTAATTCTTCAGAATAAATTTACTTATTAATAACAGATAATTAATATTTATTAACTAACATCGTAGAAATAAATTGGGTCCAGCTTAGAGTCGACCCCAGTCTCTCGCTTACCGGGAAAAATCTCAGGTGTTGGGTTAGTAAGCTCCTCCGTGAAAGGAGAGACCCGGGTTAGAGAGCCGAGTTGAACCAATTGTTTGAGCAGTTATTTAGGCCTATATGATTGAAAATGTTTATTTAGGGGATTTAACTAAATCTTAAAGAACAAAACTTGAAAATCCAGAAGAATAAATTAAAATCAAGACGAAAAACGGCAGCCTTATTTTTTTTTCATTTAATTTCATTACAATTCACCAAACTTACGTTTCTAATTAGGATTATCTTCAGAGGTACAAGCTGAATTGATTGATTGATGAATTGTAATAAAAATAAAATAAAAAAAATGAAAGCTGGCTTTTTCTTCATTGTTTTTTCGTAAGCTGAATAATCTACAAAGAAAAAAAAAAGAAATTATTAAATTTACCAGGATGGTGGAAGCTCGTTGTTTGGGAAAAGAAAAATTTACAAGAATGATTTTTTAATTTTTATATTTGCAAGACCCATCAGCTCTTCTTCTTAAGTGTCAGTGACATGTCACATTAAATTATAAATTACTAGAGTTGTAACATTACTAGAGTTTTGGCACAGGTCTAAAATATTTCACGACTCTTTAGGTGATCTAAAAATGCTTCTATATATATAAAATTTTCCGGGAGAGGACCCCCGGTATACCCAACAGCGTCCCAAAATAAATATCTAGATACGCCACTGGAGTCAAATAAAAGTACATATACAATAGCTAGAAATTAAAAAGAATAACATAGGTATTGTTAATACAAACCTCATTGTTGGACAAAATTGTATATATATTTAGATGACAGAATATTGACACGATGGCAATGAGAATGAATTGTTAGATCGGTTGTCATTGTGATTCTCTTTCAGAGTGTGAATAGATGCTTTATTTTATATAAAAATCTGGTTTAAAATATGGACGCTTTCAATGTCAAAAATTATAAATGATCTAATTTATTACGATGATTTTGATATTTTTTTCATTTTGAGATAATCATTATTATTATAATCAATATCATTACTATATATATATATATATATAGCGCTAGCTAGAGATTTCCTGTCACTGTGTTTATGTGCATGTTCTCTCGCTGATTGGCCAGATTTACAGGAAGTGGAGTCAGGGAGGGAAATTTAAATCTTTTTTTGCAATTGCTCGCCGAAGGCGATATAGCCCCTGGCAAGTGAGCCGGGCATACCACTTGTATTACATATTACAAGTTTATAAAAAGTATTTACATTGTAAATTATCTAATTTTTTTATAAAATGAAACCTATGTTAATAGATTTAATTTTATCAGAAAAATAAAGTGGTCGGATTTTTTGCTGTTTTTTTTTTTTTTTTTTTTTTAACATTCACACTTTTTTCTTATTCACACTCACACTCACACTCATTCACACAGTCTTTTCGTCAACTTAGGCCATTTAAGACTTTAGACGATAACCGTTGTAATTAATATATCTATTGGGGGTTCAGGCATTTCTATTTAAGCCATCTGGTATCCAAATGGCTTAAATAAAATCATCGGACTGCCTGGGTCCGAACCCGCAACATTTAGTATAGGAGGTAGGCACGCTACCTACTACGCCAAACTCGGGGGCTTTTTTTGCTGTTGAGTGTATATACAATTTTGAGAGACAATGAGGTTTGTATTAACAATAGCCTTACATGTTATTTTTATTGTTTTTAACTTCTTGCAGCTTTTTATTTGACTCTGAAGAAAAAGAGCTGATATGCCTTGGAAATATGAAGATTTAAAAATCATTAAAGTTACATTCTTGTAAATTTTTCCTTTACCAAACAACGAACTTCCCCAAACTCGCAAATTGTCATCACTCAGTAGAAAACATCACAAATAAAAATTATTAGAAAATGTTGAGGTACATCTTGAAACATGAAGAAGGTGTTGTTTTCTAAAAACATTCTTGTGCTCTAAAAAGAACAGCTGTGGTTCATGCATTTCATATTGAAATATCAAAAGGAAAAAAAGAGAGAGTATTCAAATGAAATTACTTGTGCCGTAGCCAATGGGATCTAGGTACATGTTACCCGAACCAAGCAAGTCGGTCTCGTCCTCATAGCCGCTTGGCGTTTCGGTTTCGCTGCGCACACTTGAGGTGCTAAACGTCTCGCAAGCTTTTGTGTACGGAACCCATAGTGTGCCCGCGAACAACACAACCACGGCAAATAACAAAAACAAAAACAAAACAAACACAAAAGCGTTAATCAACACACTAGTGTTAACATAGCTTCAAAAATTGATCCACTAAGAGAATTAAAATAAAAAAAAAAAAGAGTAAATTAAAATAATTTAATTAATAATAATAAAAAAAAATACACAAGGAAATTAAATATTAAAATAGCCTTTTTCTAATAACCTCAAGCCATTTCATTCAAAAATTCCTAATTTATCGCCACTAAATATAATTAAATAGAATAAACCGCTTTTAATGATTTACATGCATTATGTTAAATTCAGTCGATAATAATACATAACCTACTGTATAACGATTCTTAAATTGTATAATTAGAGCTAATAGCATTATGACACTACGTAGTTTGATTTATAAAGGTATATTTAGAGATAACTTAGCTAATTTCACAGGATGTGACTTAAGGCAGCCCAAAAGAATAACAAATATATATATATATTAGGGTGTCCCTTATTTGCAAAAAAAAAATTTGCTAATTTTTTTGAGCTCGCCCCAAAAATATTTTCCATTAGGTCGAATTTACACAAAAAGAAAATTTGTCTTCACATTTATATTTTATATATATGTGAAAATTTCCTAAGGTTGAGTCGCGTTGGTTGTTGAAAATGGCTGCTAAAGGAGAGCCGAAACGTCGGGTAATTCTCAGCAAACAAAGCCACTCAATCAGAAAATAATTTTTTTCACAAATATATCTATATACTGTATAATTAATATATGTTAATTATATGAATTTTCTTCACAAGCCCGTATATATATATATATATTTTTTTTTTATTTATTTATTTTAAGGTCTTTTTCGGCAACGGAGGCCATTTAGACACCGTCTCTATTTATTACAATTTATTGGTAAATTGAAATAAATTGTCGCATGAGACGGATGCGAACCCGCGACCTTTGGTATAGAAGGCCAGCACGCTAACCACTACACCAAAGCCCGAGGGCGAGAATATGTTTTCTCCGTTTAAGTCGCGTTAGATGTTGAAATCTACTAGACGTTTCGGCCCTTCTTTTGGAACCATTTTCAAGAGTGTATGATGGAGGTGATTTGTTTTCGGGGTCAGTCCCCTGGGCTGGTCTGTGGATGTCTAAGAGGTTTGCTTGGATTTGCAACTGAGTTCTAGGAAAAGGTTGGTTGTGTGTAGTTTGGCTTGAGGCCTCAAACTGTTACGAGGCTTGTGTTTGCCTTTGAGATGGTTGTTTTGATTTGCATCTACGAAACTATATATACACTCTAATTGACAACTCTGACGGTATATAAATATCTCAGAACTGTAAGATTTATGAAATTTTTTGAGGTTGTAGTAATAATTCAAAGGAGTGCATGAATATAATTTAGTTACAAAAATCGCAGTGGTCCCCCAATTTGTGAGGTATTTTAAAGAGGCATAATAAAATTATCTCAGCAACTATAAAAGCTCCCTGTCAGAAAATAAAGAAAATTTTCCCATCTACAATAATGATAATTATGGATAAAAAGATATTGCTAAAATTTTAATACTTTTTTATGAGAAGGAGCTACGAGACTGAAAACCATGCAAAATATAAATATAATTTAATTATTGAAACAAATAACATAGTGAATAAGAGAGCCGCAAAGTGTCTTGCCTAGGCACAAGCCATTCAGTCCGGATTGTGCCTAGTAAGATATAATAAACATACACCCGAATATTGATATGAAGTTTCCTTATAAAGAGGAATTTTGTAAAGTGCCCTAAATCGCATTGATAAAGATTTCACAGAAGAGTGATCAGGGGTGTCAAAAAAGGAAAAGATGTTTCGAAATAATAATAGAAGGCTATTTGCTTATGTAAACCATTTTGCTAAATTTTTTGGGGAAAATTTGGAAACTAAAAAAATTATATTACTAAATATTTTTCTATTATATTCGAATCCAAATCCAAATGAATTAACTAATAGTGAATTTTTTTTATCATCCTTTTGATATTTAATTAATTTAACAATGTGGCGCGTTTAACATGGCATACTAAAGGTGAAAATTTAAATAAATATTTATCGTACCTTTATAGTCCTTTAAGAAGAAATGGCTTTTTCTTATCTTCTTGGGAAAATGATATTTTTAATTTATAAAACAAAGTCTAAATCTAACATATTTTAATTAAATTCTTCTTAGGAATAAAGTTATTTTTTATGAGATTATAAAAGATAACAAATAAAAAAATAAATTTGGAATTAAAAATTAATAAAAAATTATAATTTTAAATTAATTTCCATTGTTGTTATATATATAAAGTGAAGTGATGTTGAGTATTAATATTAGAGTGTTCAAAATAATTAATAAGAATTAAATAAAGTTAATGATTAAAAGTATCAAGCGTGCTAAAAAAGCTAGTTAAATATTAAGATAAAAAGAAACTCTTAAGCTGCAATTTTGGCAATTACCTGATGAAAGTAAGTTTGATGCTGAATCGCTGGAAGAGCCAATTTCTTGAGTGATTTGATCAACTTCTTCTGCACAAGCCGAATCCTGAACGCTCAGAAGAAGACCACCTAAAAGATAAAATTTAAATAGTTCGTCGAATTAATGATAGTAATAAATCAAGACAGGAAAAACGTGAAATTATACCTAGTAGCATTTGGGAATTGAGAGAGTCAGATTCCACTTGGAGAGCATTTATGAGCAAATTCATTAAACGAGGTTTCAGTTGAGCAAATGTGAGAACACCACGTTCAGGTTGCAGCGATTTGATATTTAGGCTCTTGAAACAAAACATAATATTAACTTTTAGATATATAATTTGCTACAATAGGAACTCGGTTATCTGGGTTAATTCGGGCCAGGGCTAGCCCGGATAATCAAATAAAAATGGAATTAAATTATTTATAGCAACGAAACAAAACTTTTGGATACTCAGACAAAATCAATCAGTCATTCTAAATATATACATACATCATAAATAATAATTACAATTATAAGTTGATATATTTTTACCTGGAAATGTAAAGGTAAAACAAGCATTGATAATAAAAGTTGAATTGATGATCGTCTTAATTCCGTTTTTGATAAATTTTGAGATCTAAAAGAATAAAAAAATAATTAGTAATGTTTAAAATATGTTTTCTTATTTATTTATAAATAATTACTTAATTTTGAGTTCCTTATCTGGTAGAACTAACTCAAGAGCTTGAACAAAATAAGGAAGGAGGACTTGAACGCCATCAAGATCAAGTCGGAATAAATCCGTAGAATTAATAAGAATGCTAGCCAAAGTTTCACTGCATTCTCCATGCTTGATATTGTAATATGAAAGATATGAATATAAATTTGAATTAAATATTATAGAAATAAAAATAAGTACCTCATAAACTTTAAGTCCCTGTTGTAAGACAAGATAAAACCTGGCAAGATAAACAGGTAAGATCTCTTCACCAGTTTTTTTTGAACAGAAAATTCGAGCTAGAGCCCCAATTGCTTCTGCTCGGCCAGTTTCGTAACGATCGTCAAGAGGCTTTATGCCCGTGCTTGTTGGAGGAGATGTTTCACCTCCAATGCTAAGACTTGAGGCTGGAGAGGAAGCGGAAGAAGACTCTCCATGAATAGATCCAGGTCTTCTAGGTTCCATTTGAATTAAATTTGATGTTATAGGTTCTGGGCAACCTACATAAGCAGCCTCTAAAAGCCATTCTCCAAATAAATGTAGAAGGCTGTTGCACTTTGGACGACCTTCGGCTGGAATATTTTTCACTTCTGGTCCAAGAGCTGTAGAAGAATATTTACAAAACTAAAATCGATTTTTTTTTTATTTAATTTATTTAGAAAATGTTATGTTAGCGAGGTGAATAGCTGAATCAATATGTAGTAGGAAAATAAAAGGTCAAGCAGCTATGTTTCTTTCTTTATTATAGAACCCACAGCGACGTTTCGGTCGACTATGCGACCATCTTCATAGCTATAATGGAGAATATAAAAGACATAACATCAAGATTATTATCATCATATGTATTATTCCTGTTAGCTCGTAATGAATTTTATGAAATGTCTATCAAAGAACATAAGAGGGTTTTTCTGTTGACTGAAAGGTAAACGATATTTTTATTTTTATGACTTGAAATTATATTTGTACAACCTCTTGATGTTATGTCTTTTTGCTCAGGGGCCCACATCTTGTGGGTACGTGGATGGCGACCAGGAGCTACCCTAGATGGCACTGGCAGTACTTCTTTTCTTTGCATGTCAGTCCTATATTTTCAACAGGCGTCAGAACGTGCGACGGGCCGGCCTGTTCTATTCCTCCGCCATCCCCGCACGCCGACCCCTCACCGCGGGAATAATAAGGGCCAGGATAGAAGAAGAACAAAATCCCTAAATTTTATAAAAACCTTTTGACAAACGGTTTTGCCTTGTATTGCATTTTACCAGATATTTCGGGTCCTTGAAGCCAAAATTTAAAAAATCCCCGAGGGGCTATAAGGATAGAAATTTAGAAAAATCTCTTCTTTGCGCGTAGGTAACGAAATGAACATAATTCATAAATTTCATAAAATTTTGCCATAAGGTTTAAGCTAAATGATGTTTCTTGTTCGTTATTGGACTTTTAGATATTTATTGGCTAGGGTTAAAAAAAAAGTGTTATTATGCAACTTACAATTAAGACTTGAGTTAGATGGAGGACCTGAATTTGGTGTGGTAGTTGGTCCTGAGGTGTTTCTACTGCTCGTCAAGCCAATCAATGAGGCTTTGGGGATGCCTAAAATTAGACACACACAACTAGAACTAAAGAATTAGATAGGAAAATTCATTATTTTTCTGCTAATATTAAAAAAAATCTGGTGTGACTGGCGCACAGCACACAACTTTCTCTTACCTTCGGTAATCGAAAGTTGTGTTCTGTGCTTGTCACACCAGATTTTTGTGTCGACATATATTTAGTTCCCGACAGTACGTAACATTTGGATTAAGATGTAAAATTTATAAGTATGGGAAAATATTTATATTTTGTTACCATGGCAACCATTTCTCCTATCTTCCCTATGAAATACAAGAGTAAAGTGGTCTTCAAACAATTTTGAGAGCAAAATCAGAATATACATTTGAAAGAGCATCTAAAAAATAAATGATTTTTGAATTTTAATCAAAATCGTTAGAGCGAATTTTGAGAAAATCGAAAAAAACTGAAAAAGTACATCAGTAAAGTACTAGTACTCTTTGGTCGATTTTGATTAAAAGCTTATTTTCACGCCCTAGGAGGGTGCCTAACTTAAATATAAAATGTCAACCTCCTAGCTCAATTCCTTCATGCTTAAAATTGAACACACACAGACAGACACACAGACAGACAGACAGACAGACAGACAGACAGACCATGTCGCGAAAACCACTTTTTTGGATTCAGGGGACCTCAAAACGTGAAGATCCATCAAAATCTCGACATCGAATTTTTGACATGAAACCAATACTTTCTCTCTATATATATATTACATATATACATAGGTAAGAGAAAGTAAAAAAAACTAATTATTATTAAATTAATAAAAAAATTTCAGGGTTTCAAGTTAAGAAAAGCTCATGGTTAGAAAATAGAATAGAAAAAAAAAAAGAAAAGTGCAATAAAGAAAAATGAGATGTAAGATTGCGAATATACAAAAGCAATAAAATATCAATACTAATTGATAAATATTATATTTCTGAGATTTAAAAGTCATATGAAATAAGTCAACCAGACCAACTCGGGAAAACTTTAACAACCATTTTTATTTATCTAGAAATACTAATGTGATGTGAAGCAGTGGCGCAACCATAATTTGCCTCTGGGGGGGGGGGGGGGGGGGTTATAATTTTTTTTAAGAAATATTTGCTTCTAGGCGAGGGGTTTGAATATTTTTTTAAAGAGACTCTTGTTTGGCATTAAGCATAGTTCGTGGGTTTTAGGCTTTAATGTTTAATCATACTTTAAACAAATACCAAATAAACTCAACATCCTTCAACTTTGGTTTTAATTGACCATCCAGCTCTTATCTTAGTTGAAAGGGGTTACTAAAGAGCAGTGCCGTGCCTGGGCAGGGGGGGGGGGGTGAGCAACTCCCATGAAAATAATTTAAACAATGAGAAAAAATGGCGAATATTAAAGTAGCGTGAAAAGAATTTGTTTTCAAAAAAATAAAAATAAAAAGTTGAATCATTTTTTTCAAGTGGGAAAAGTTACCCTGAGAGCAAAGAGTCGAATAGTTGAGGGTCTTCCCAAAGGCCGCCAAACCCCCCCCCCCCCCCCCCCATGAAAAATTTTCAGGCCCGGCGTTGTTATAGTTGAAAAGAGACATAGCATAAATATAGCAATGCAAAAACTCTCAGACTCTGAGAATCTCTAAACACATTTTGGTGCATTAATTAGTTCAATTTATATTTTCTTTTTTTTGAAATTACCTTAATATCATCTACATAACCTTCGGTTGGTTGACAAAGTTGAAAATAGTTAATTGGATGTGGTGTTGGCAATTATAGATATAAATGAAATAAAACAAATGCTATATTTTGGCAAAATTAGAATTTAATACGAGAATTCCGAATATTTAGGGGGCATAAAAACACCAGCAGATAAAAAAAAAAAACAATCACAAATGAATTATATTAACATGAGTATGCTAGTTAACAATTATAAATTCATTTCACCTTTCCATATAAATTGGCGACCAATGTATGTCTTGCGGTACGTAATATAATTGCCAATAAAAAAATTTAACATTAAAATAAAAATAGCCTGGATTAACTCGGATATGTTTTTATTTAAAAGAAAACAAAACAAAGATTAAAACCTACACAGCTTGCAACAGCAAGACATGCATTGAGCATTTGATGTATTTTATGAGGTACTGCACTTCCGAGACACCCTGCCCACACCTATCGGCAGTTGCAGGGTTAACCGGAGACATCTCCATCTTTAAGGCACTCAGGCCACTTCGAATTGAGCTCTTTGTTTCTGTGTGGTGAGATTTTCTTCCACTTTCCTACCCTATGAGGAGACTTCGGCAAAGTTGAATTATTTGCGGCAAGCTGGATTCGAACCCGAGTTGAGTTCAAACTTCAGATCCGTAATCCGTAGTCACTTGCTTCCTAGCATTCAGCATTGGTCATAAATTTATAACTCTTGATGTGGTGAAGTAAGTTTTATAATTGTTAACTACTCATGTAGATTTCCCGAATTAAATTATAATTTTGCCAAAATATAGCAAATGTTTTATTTCAATTAAAAATAGTTAAAAGAGAGGTGCATCTTAATAAATATACCCCAAAGAAGTGCAGATCTTTTTCTCCTATTTTTTTTGTATTTCCCACAAAGCAAACAAATTTCAAACATCTATGAAGACAAGACTAAGAGATACAAGCCATAATAAAAGAAGAAGCTAGAAAAGGTTTTTTATCATACAAACATATTTTGAAATGACATAGAGTTGTGCATTTATGCAATTGTATGTGAAAATATGAAAAAGCAATTAAGAATTAAAAAGTGGATGATGTGCAAAAAGCAATAGTTACCCCTGGTGACTGCAGAGGGTGCAACACTAAAGCTCTTAGCGAGTCGTCTTTGAGGAGGCGGGGTCGGGGAATGGGTACAAAGGGTTTCCTTTTTTCTCCCTTTCTGCAGGGCACGTCGCATCATCCCAGCTGGACGACTGCGCAATGCCTGCAAGATATCATCCAGAAGGCTCATTAAAATAGAAAAATAAATAAATAAAACTATTAAGTTTAATCGAATAGAAAATAAAAGTTAAAGACTATATACATTGCAAAAGTTCCTTCTTAACCCAAAATTATCTGTGGGTAAAATAATTCAAATAAAAATAATTTTAGGTAAAATGAATTAAAATTATTCAAAAACACTAGGTGACATTATTATTATGTGAGTTTTTAATTAAAGACCATATTTTATATTAATTATTTATTAAAAATATAAAATATAAATACTGTACAACGTTTCGACTGCTTATTGTGCAGTCGTTTTCAAGTACTGTACACTTGTTCTGAGAATAAGCGATCGAAAAGTTGTACAGTGTTTATATTTTTAATTAATAATTAATACAAATTGTGGTATAATAAAAAACTCCCATAATAATAATAATAATAATAGATTCTACAAAAGCTTTAATAAACATTTCTAATTAAATTGGACACAAATTCATATCATTTTAATAAATAATTAAAATTTAAATAAAACAAAGACAAAAAATTTACAAGACTGTGAGTGTTTTTAATTGGTGAGGCCAAAAATGTCGAAATTTTTTTATTTACACCAAATTTCTAAAATTAAAATTTGTATCAATAATTAATATCCAACAAAACATATCGAGATTATGTTGATTTGTCCCTCAAATTGAAAATATTTTTCTTTATTTTATTTAAATTGTATTAAATTGTTTAAAATGATTTATATTTGTGTTGAATTAGAAATGTATAAGATATTTCATATTAAATTGTTACTTAAATTAGAGCTTGATTAGAACAGGCCTTTTTAAGAAGAAACACAATGTTACGTTTGACGCGCTATGTATTTATACCAATAAATATATTGAAACATATCACCTAGTGTATTTGATTAATTTATTTTGATTTTATGGAGCGAGATCTCTTCCTGTGCCTCGGACCAGGTGCATGTCAAGATAATTTAATGGATGAATAATAATATAATACAGTATTCTTGCCAATATATTAAAGAATGTTTTTTAACTAATTTGAAATGGGACTTTTTTGTTCAAGAATTTAAAATTTTTTTTTAACAAATTCTAACTAAGCCAAAAACAAAGAATTTTAATGAGTCAGAATTTTTAAAAAAGTAGAGATAAAAATACGTAAATATTTAATGAAAGTGATATTTTTATACTAATTTCAAATTTGAAATTCTACCACCTTCAAGTTCAAAAAAAGATTAGTGGTGCATTCCAGGGGCGTTTTTTCGCGGATATACGCCCCTGGACATTCTATCTTATAATTGTAGCAGTTGTGATGAAAAAAACTGTTGGAGAATGTGAATTTTATTTACTATTCGATTCAATAATAAATGTACAGAATATAATGATTTGATAAAAAGTTTTCCAAAAACCCCTTAAAAGAAAAAATCATTAAGAAAAGACATTGACATTTACATAAAAGTTGAAATCATGAAAAAAAAAATTTCTAAACAATTAAAACAAATATAACATAAAGGATAAAACTTATTATTATATCTGAGATAATTAAGCAAAGGTGAATAATTTATGCGTGAAGAGTAAAAAAAATATTTCTTACAATATTAAATATATTGATATTTATATGAAATTTTATTTAATTAAGAAAAATGAAATGAAATTACCTAAAAAAGCATCGACTTGTCCTGAAATTCCTTTAATTGCCTTAGAAAAAATAAGAGGTAGCGCTTGGAGGCACGGATGCTGGGAAGGATCTGCATTCGCATTTATAATGGTGAAGTGTAAAAACTTTTGTGATTGACTAACAATAGATGGTTTGGATAAATGAACAGGATTTCCAAGACAATGAAGGAATCGAAACCAACTTTGAGCGACGCAATCGTCTGTCATGTCGGCAGGGATCAGATTAGCGTCTTCTTCGGCTAAAGGACAAGAAAAATTAGAATTAACAAGAGTAATAATATTTATAAATAACAAGTTTGTCTTGCTGATTTTTCGACATAATTTGTCTAGTTCAAAAATAGGTAAATTGTAGGCTCCACATGTAGTAATATCATTTGTAAATGTAAGATTGCAATTATTTAAAAATTTTGTGATTTGAATTTTAAAATGTTTAAGATCTCCTTGAAATTCTCCCGAGCCTTGGAGAATACAAATTACAAGAACAACACATTGTTGGATTTACGCTTAGGCCCTTAAGGCCGGGTCTGTAAAATTTAAAGAACGAATAAAATTTGGCTTAGTTTCAGTGACGCCTACCCACACACACACCCATAGGCGCCGGAACTGGGGGGCAGGGTACATTCCCCCCCTGGCATCCTACAGGGGGGGCAGAGGGGGGCAAAATTTCTTTTTTATTTCATTTATTTTTAAAAATGATATATTTTTACTTTTGAAAAATAAAATTTTCTAAATTAAAAAAAATTAAAAGAGTAAGAAATTCATTTTTTCCAAATTTTTTCCAAAAATTTTTGATAAAATCACTACCAAATTTTTTAAAATATTAATTTTATTAAAATTGTGATTTTATTTAAATTTTTTAAAGTTTTATAGTAGATTTGTTTTTGTTTTATACTATTTAAACATATTAAATTATTTTAATTTTCTAAAAAAAATTTTTTGCCCCCCCCTGATTCAAATTCGTTCCGGCGCCCCTGCACACACCCAGTAAGTCATGGGATGATACATTTAATTATATTCAGCTAATTTATTATTATGGAATTTTTTAATTATAGACCACATATTGTATTAATTATTTATTAAAAATATAAATACTGTACAACGTTTTAACTGCATATTCTGCAGTCGTTTTCAAGTAATGTACACTTGCTCCGACTCAAGTGAACTAACCTCTAAAGGACCTTACGTGCATTTTATATACAACGACTTCAGCGCCATCTAAGTCATTCCTGTGTCTAACTTCATATGAAGTTAGGCACTTATTGTAATATCATGCTTTTTATGTATACACTTGCTTTTATAATTGTGTCTAACTTCATGGAAACGAGTATAGATGGCGCTGAATTTTGTGTCTAAATTCACAGGAATGACTATAGATTGCGCTGACGTCGTTGTATATAAAATGGACGTAACTGTCCCTTAGAGATTAGTTCACTTGAGTCGGAGAAAGTGTTCAGTAGGCTACTTGAAAACGACAGCAGGATAAGCAGTAGAAATGTTGTACAGTATTTATATTTTTAATAAATAATTAATACAAAATCTAAGAACTCCAATAATAATTAATTTAATAATATAAACCACGAAAGTTTCAATAAAAACATTCAGCTAGTTTGTCCAATTAACACTTTTAGTAAGATCTAGTGCAATAGATTCAAAATTAATAAATATACCATATTTGATTAAAATCGAACTGTTTTTAAGTCACACTAAAGTTTTTTAAAAGTTAAGACTTAAAGAGATTATTGCAGTTAAATAGTAAATAAAGTAAATAAAAAAAATTTATAAGAGTTTTTTTAAAAAAAAATTTTTTACCATTTTACCAGGTAAATAAAATATAGAAGGGAAAGTTTTTTAAAAGGAAATAACTTACAGATTTTTAGTGTCGGAAAGTTAGGACCATACATAAATGTGAGTAATCGAGAAGTAAGTGCGAGATTGACACGATTCCATTGTTCAACCAGCGCTAGACGATGTCTCCAGTTGAGACAAGTCTCTCTTAGTGTTTTCCAAAGTGGAGGTGACGGAAAACAACGAGCACATGCCATCAGCCAAACTTCCACAAGTACACTCAAAACTCTTTCACATAATTGATCGCCAACATCATCTAGAAAATAATTTTTTATTAAATTTGAAAATTTTTAATAATATCTATATGTATATATACGTACCCTTGACAGTTGGAGGAGCAAGCAATGTATCGTTTATTGCTAAAAGGAATAGGAGCAATGCTTCCCAAGTTTCTCGCGTTAGGGTTGTTGAAAGTTGTACAAGAAGTTGAAGTGTTCGCAAAACTCGATGACAAAGAACAGCTTGGCGATTGATAATATCTGCACCTATTTAAGTATCATAATGGAATTTGAAAATAATAAAATGAATGCGTAATTTATACTTGTTTATGAAGTCTTGGAAGTGGGACAAGAAGATAAATATCCACGGACCAAGATTAATTTATAATAAACAATATAATTTTTTTTTATTTAAATTTTCAAGAAAGTGAATTAAAAGATATATATTAATAGAGCCTATTTAGTTAGTTTTATTTTATTTTAAATCATTATTAACTAGGTAGAGCTTTGTTTGAAAAAGTGGAATTTTTTCACTCAACGCTCGAATAGACTGTTCGTTAGCCAGTCTATATATATATTCTTTAAGATAGTAAATTTGCGTGATAAGTTTATGTTTATGATTAGGTGAATTGCCCCCTTCCTCCCTCTCCAGACTCGAATCAGTCCATCCGCCGGAAAAGCGTGGAGGTCCTGGTTCGAGTCTAGGGGGCGCATTTTTCCTCATCTCGCAAATTTGCTCTTTTGCTATTATGTTATATATATTTAATAGTGAATAGGCTCAAGACCGTAGCCAGGGGGACCAAACCCCCAAATTCCGAAAAATTATAAATAAATAGAGAAAAACATGGTGTTGATATTTTAAATTATAAAAAATAATTTATATTCTTTAAATGTATTCATTTGGGAGAGGGGTACTTCATTCAGAACCCCCCCCCCAACCCCTAAAAATTTTCTGGCTACGGGCTTGAATAGGCTATTTAAAAAAAAAAATTTACTCTATAAATTGGTAAAATGAAAAAGAAATAAAATAAATTAAATTAAATTTATAAAAATTTGATTAACATTCATTGTATGTCAAAACAAGTATAAAATTTGGAGAATTTTTTGTTTTAATAGAATTAAAATGAATTAATTTCGTTAACTCAAAAGACCGAAAAAAGTAGATACCGACGAGAGTTGTACCAAGGATCTGACGATTTGTATTCAGTATTTTCTACTACTATATCAAAGCAGCACACTCTGCTATTTGAGTTTATTACTCCTGCCTACGGGGGAAAATTAGTTCATCGAGAACTAGAAAATTTCTCCGCTTCGACGTGTCGCAATCTGGATGCAGGCCAGTGCTTCAATTTCCGGCGGTATCTACTTTTTTCGGCCTTTTAGGATAATAAATAAAAATTGTAATTAATTCCTGTCTTGAATTGAAAAAGACCACTATAGTTTTAATTTCGATAATCTTTTTCGAACTATAAAATGTAAGTTCTTAAATGTGCAAGTAATTCAATATTAAATAACTTAGTTAACATTTATTATTTAATCTTAGGTCGTAGTTTTTTATAATTAAATTGTGGTAAAATAATTTCATGATGTTCAAAAAAAATGTTTAATTAATTATAAGATAAGATAAGCAACTATAAAAAATATTTTTTTACCTAAATCCAAATAGAGAAATGACCATACTTGAAAAAAAATAAGAAAAAGAATTATGAGTGCAATATTTCGATTTATTAGGTAGAAAAATTTAAAAATTTAACACAAAAAAAAAAAAATTAATATAAAAATAAAAATCTTTATATTCTGATAAATCATTCTATCCATTTTCTAATTATTTAAAAAATTTATTCCAACTTTTTTTTAATTAATGATTCAATTTTTAATGTAATTAAATTAAAAAATGATTATATAATAAATAAATAATAAGTTTTTTTCCTTTAATTAAGAAAATCATTAAGTATTAGCAAGTTGAAATTATAATGATTAAAAAAATTGATTGTTTTTTTTTAATTTTTTGTTATAAGATAAGAGACATATCACAGAAATCTTTTAAATTTCCATTTTAATTAAACAATGAATTACTAAAATAAAATTTTATATACCTTCTCCTTTACGAGGAACGAAGAGATTATGAAAATGACTTATCATTTTTCTTGCATACAAATTGGGATCTTCACAGACAGGTTTTGGTACACTGATCTTCGGCTCAGGGTGTAATGCAGATAGCCATTCACAATAAACATTAACACAGTCTCTAATTGTGTCATGTTCACTGAGTGGTAAACTCAATCCAAAACAAATCACCTTAAACCAGAAGAAAAAAATTTAAATATTAATATTATATAAGAATAAAATATTGTTTATAGAAAAATAAAAGAAGCACCCTAAGGAGCTTCAGGAAGCCACATTGGTCCGAAACTACTATGGCATTTTAAAGTATTTTTTAATGCTGTTTTTCTCAAATGAATTAAATTCGTGAGCATTTTACTTAATAGGAAGCATTTTTTTTAAATATAATTAATTAAAAAATAATGAAAAATATTTTTTTATATTTATAGAAATTGCAAAAATTATCTATTATAAAAATTTTAATTTTTTTAAAATCTAAAAATGTAAAAATCATTAATATCCAATCTATAATAATTAAATAAAGTGGTGACAAAGTAAAAAATAAATTTAGGTATTTATTTAAAAATTAAATATTAAAATCAGTAAGCAAATTTATAGGTAAGTAAATATTTGATATTGTTGGGAATGTCTAAATTAAGCAAAATGACATAAAAGCTGGTTTTAAATTATACCTCCATGCACCAGTGGACCTCCCTGTCGGTTTGCAGAGGACTCGGTTCAGCCGGTTGGGAGAGATTGATACCCAGATTGACAGCTAACTGTTTGACAACTGACATTGCCACTTCTTTGCCCACTGACATCGGGAATCTTCCCAAAACACTTTGGCTCTCTTCATTGCCAGTTTGGATATGACTCGCTAATGAAGCCCACTCCGAATACATTCCACTATTCTCGAGTTCCTAATAAACAATTAACAAATTAATTTTATTAGTGTTTACAAATAAATGATAGATTAGGCGTTTTTCCAAGATCTCTTTTTTATCAGGTAGGTTTTTAGTCAATTATTTGCAAATAAAAGCATTATTTATTATACCAATTCCAGATGATTTTAATATTAGTTTTTTAAGTCAAATAATGAAAGAAAGTATTGAGAGTTTGTGGATTTACGATGTATGTAACACTTCTGACACACAAATATCTTGATTGCCTCGTTAAAGGAAAGACAAAAGATTTTAATTATTAGTCTTTTAAATATTTTTTTTGGCAAATCGAATGAATTATACCATCAAAATGGGAAATAAAATATGTGATTTAAAAGAAATTATCTCCAAAATGAGTGTGAAATGTCAGAAATTTTGTTCTGAATATGACATTGGAATATATTTATATTTGGATATTACTTAAAAATAAAATATGTGAATTTTAACTAAAATGATTCGCATGTTTAATGCTTTTTCTCTTGTAAAAAGCTCTATATTTTTCTTTTACTGGGTTGGTCCACCCACAAATACGATATTTCTGTGAGTGACAGAACTGTCAAATAAATTAGGCATGAGTCTTTTATACCACGCTATTTTTGTAAAACGAATTAAATAAAATACCTGCCACAAGTCAAAATATTTCAAAACAATAGAGTGCAGTTTAATAATGATAAATAAAGCATAATTAAAATAATTAGACTAATCATAAGATTAAAAAAAAATATATATTTACCTTTGTATTGTAGTTAACCCTATTAAATACACCCAAATTCATAGAAACATATTTTAATTAACAGTCCAGTTGAATAAAGAATGATTTTAAAATAATTTTATAGAATATATTTCTTTTTTCTTTTAATAATTAAACCTAATTTGAAAATAATATTCAATAGATTATTTAACAGGAGGAGTCTTAGCATGTCTTCTAATCTGTCTCATACAGGTGATTCAATTCTCACTCGGTCTATGTCGTTGTGTTTGTTCTATGTGTATCATGTCCATGATGTCTATCTATATTGTTCTGATGGTGCTAAAGTGTTTTGGGCTGATGCGGTGACGGCCAAATTGTTCTAAATCGTTAAATGCACAGAAAATTAGAGATGCTCACTTTCATTGTTCATCTCTTGCTTTGATGGTAGAATTTTGACCGTCAGAGCGCGCTTTGATCGTGCCGAAATTTAAATTCAGCTAAAAGATCAACAATTAGAAAAAAAAAGATTGATAAAAAAATTAGAATAATTAGAAAATACTTTAAAAACGAGTAATAGAGAAAAAAATAAGTGAATAGTAATTTAAGTTAATATATATATATATATATGCAAAGATAAGTTTTCTCGGGTTATATATATAATAATTTATTTTATTATTAATAATAAATTACTGACTATCTTGCAAAATAGCAAACGCGAATAATATAATAAAAATCTGGTGTGTCTGGTCGCACAGCTCACAACTTTCTCTTACTTTCGGTAATCGAAATTTGTGTTCTGTACTTCTCATCCCAGAAATTTTGTGTCGAGATATATTTAGTTTCCACCGATATACACACAGATTAATCAATCTGTGGATATACATGTATTAGAAATCAAGATGTAAAATTTATAAACATGGGAAAATATTTATATTTTGTTACCATGGCAACCATTTCTCCTATCTTTCCTATGAAGTACATGAGTAAAGTGTGCTTCAAACAATTTTGAGAGCAAAATGAGAATATACATTTTAAAGAGCATTTAAAAAACAATTGATTTTTGAATTTTAATCAAAATCGTTAGAGCGAATTTTGAGAAAATCGAAAAAAAGTGAAATAAGAATACATCAGTAAAGTACTAGTACTTTTTGGCCGATTTTGTTCAAAAGCTTATTTTCACGCTCCAAGGGGTGTCTAACTTAGTAAATGGACCCCTTTACAGTAGATATTTTAGATTCTTAATAATATTAAAATTATAGTCAGAGTTGGCAAGTTTTATCCCGCCGAGTATAATACACTGTTTTATACTTGGATAAAACTAGGCCGATGTAAAAAACCAACTCTGAAAAAACAAGTTAAAGGTGCGATTACACCTGAAACTGACTTGTGTTTACTGACTGAGGCTCTAACCGAGTCCGAATTGAGGGGGTCACACACTATATTTCCCAGCAATTTATTTCTAAATAAACTTAATAAAACTAATTATAGTTATATTAAGAAACATTTTTGTATAAAACTATATCATGTATAAAACCTAACTCTGCCCATGATGTGTATACTCTTTGGTTTAATTTGGTTCTTGTCATATTTGAAATATTGCTAAAATAATATTTTTTTCATCTATCAGAGCTCCTAAAATCTCCCTAGCTACTAAACATTTATTGTCAAAACTGATTTACAAACCTCTGTTTACAATTATGTTATTTTGTTCCTTATTCCTGGATGTCACCAAAAATCTTTCTTTCTCAATGTCAGACTACTTCGTTGAGTCGTCTCCAGAGAGCGCGCAGATCGCACCCTATCTTTTTTTTCTCTTTGCTTTTTCAAATAATTATTTTTCCCATTAATATCTTCTTAATATATATCTTCATCTGATCTTTATAATTGTCAAATTTTGAATTTTTAATACAACCATGTTAAAAGTGAAAATCAAGTGATTAACTATTTAATTATTCATAGTTATTATTTATTATTGAAATCTTAATAAGGGATTTAGATGTAGATGCGTTTTAAAATAAATGTGACATCTTACCATTCATTCCTTAAATTAGTATATACTAAATTAATTTTTTTTAAATTACTTGACAGTTTCATCATATTATCAAATATATAAATTTAATTTACAATTTTTTAATAAACTACAATTTAAATATTAAATAAAAACAAGGTCACTCACTGTTAGATCATATATATATATACATAGATATATATATATATACAAACTAAAAATTGTAGTTATTAAAGAATTGTGAGGAATAAATTAACTAAAAAACATGGGTAATGCAGGCAGCGGAACTCGTGACAGGCATAAAGGGTCAGATCCAGCACCCCCTTCACCCAATAAAGACGGACAGGCTTTTACTTTTGATAAAAAACCCAATAACCGAGTGATTTGCCCGTCCTCTCAAGAAGAGGACGAGGCTTTCTTAAAAGACACTCAGGTAATTCATTCTTTTCAAATATTTCATTACTTAATTTATTTTATTTAAAAAAAAAAAAAAAAAAAAACTTGACATTTATTAATATAAACAATCATGAAGATGAATAAATTTTATTTAATATTACCCCCCAAAATTTTCCTCCCCCTGAACACAGAATCATCTACACCTTTGACTTGCAGTGATTAATTCTATTTAAGGAAGAATAGGTCATTTAGAGTTTACAATTTTTCATATATAAAATTGATAACAAGCAATTATTGAGGGGCACAGGCAGTGATTCAACACTTATTTACATTTTAATGTCTTTTATTTCTTTACAGGTTGAAATTCCAGCATGTAGACCAAAATCTGCAGTAGGAGAAGCTTCTAAAGCAAATGAAAAAGTCATACCTACGGTATTTAAATGGGAAGGAGGCGGAAAACAAGTTTATATCAGCGGCACATTTTCTGAATGGAAAACGATTCCTATGGTTAAAAGGTTTTTTTTTTTTTACGTTTATTTAGTCAGATATTCACGCACATATAGTACAGTTGCAAATTAACTAATCAAGACCTCTTTAACAACTTAATGTCTTTTGTTTCAGCCATGGCGATTTTGTAACAATTATAGATTTACCCGAAGGAGAACATCAGTACAAATTTTATGTTGACGGAGTTTGGCGACACGACCCTATAGTAGTAATCCAAAATCCATATTCCAAAATAATATATTATTGTCTGGACATATCTTTAATTTACCTTGCTTTTCAGCGTATTGTCGATAATGGAATGGGCTCTAAAAACAATTTAGTAACAGTAAAAAAGTCTGATTTTGAAGTTTTTCAAGCGCTGGCAATGGATAGTGAAAGCATGGGACAAAACCAACATCGTAAATATTTGATTAAATTCACCTTGAATTTTAATGAAGAAGGAATTGGCAACTACGGAGTAAAATGCAAAATAAATTTACACTAAAAAATCAGTTTTTGTATTCTTTTTAGCAGTAAAAAATCTAAATACCCAGATAATTTTTAAATAATGGGGTTTTCAGCGTTTCTTGAAAAAATATATTTTTGTTCCTTGTTGCCTTTTCACTTCTTAATAAACTTTTTCATTTACATCTTTAATGATCTCTCTTTATGAATTCGAAGGTGAATATTCTCAAGAAATCCCAGCCAATAAACCGTGGGAAAAAGTATCAGGACCTCCAATCTTGCCGCCTCATCTTCTTCAAGTTATTTTAAACAAAGATACTCCAGTTTCGGTAATATCTCTCATTTTATTTGATTCTTTTTCTTTGAAAGATTTTTTTTTTAATCTTTTATTTTTGTTTTAGTGTGAGCCTACTTTATTACCCGAGCCCAATCATGTAATGTTGAATCATCTGTATGCCCTTTCTATTAAAGATGGTGTAATGGTTTTAAGCGCGACACATCGTTATCGTAAGAAATATGTTACAACGTTACTTTATAAGCCCATATAATTATAATTAAAAATTAAAGTTAATAATATATTGATAGATAAACTCTTAAATTACAAAACATTTTTTTTTCTTAATTTTAAAATATTATATTGCAAATGATTGGATATTTTAAGACTTTAAATAAAGATCATTTTGTTCTTAGGTTAATATATGATTTTTTATGCCTATGGATTCAACAAATGGAAATATCTTCTCTTAAAATCTCAAAGGCCCATTATTGAGTTCATTTATGGGAAAATTTTTCTTGAAAGGATAAAGTTTTTTTTTTAGAAAAGGATGTATATGCAGTATATGGTAATATAATATTCAGAGTTATGATGACCCGTAGTCACATTCAACCAACAAGAAATAACATTTCTATTAGGAACCGACTTTTCGGTTTCGGCCAAAAACTAGCCGAAACTTCCGCCAGGCTGAAACCTGAGTTTGAAAAGATGGGATGAGACTCGTATACTAAAAAAAAAAAACATCGAATGAGTTTCGCACTTAAAAAAAAGTCAAATGATTTTCGCGAGAGATAAAAAAATCATCAATTGTCTTCCGACAAATCTGGTGATATTCTTTGTACAGGCCCCATCGCCAATGAAAAGACAAATGCTATCAGTTTTGAGGATGCCTTCTAGGATCTCAGTAGTAGCAGAGGGTAGAGGGGAGTATTTATTTATTTATTTAATTAATTAAAATTGTTGGCATTAGGCCACCAACCATTTTTGCCACCGCCACATAGAGGGGGTATTATAGGTACAAAAAAATTTACAAATCACAGATTTTTTTATTTAAAAAATTTACTTCAGAAATAGGCCTATATTTAAAAAATTTTAAAATATAAAATTATTTTATTTAAACTTATTTGTATGTCATTATAATTCAATATTTATAAATATAATCATAATTCATTCAGAATTTGTTTATGTTTGTATCATTCTACAGAAAAACGATCAAAAAATTAACTCAATTTTTTTGTTTTGAAATTAAACAAATATAAAGATCTTAGTGATTATATTAAAAATCTATATTATATGTTGGTTTAGGGAATTGCTGAATTTTTTAATTATTAAATTAAAATATAAGGTTGACTGAACTGAAAGCTCGGTCGTTTTGTTTTATTTTGGCAAAATTTACAAAACTAAATCAGTAAAGTACTAGTACCCGATTTTTCTCAAAGACCAGCACAATTTGTTTTGTGTAGGGGAAAAAGTTTTTGATAAAAAAATCATTTGAGCAGTGGTCTCCTTAAATATATATAAACAAACTTGCATTGATCGTTTAATAATAGCATAAGATAAGACCTCTGTTAAAAAAACAATCTTCATGTTTTTAAAATTCCATCAAAAAATATAATTTTTCATGCATTATTCATTAATAATTATATATATATGACATTCCATTTTGTTTATTTTTCCAAATTAATTAAGAGCAAAAGGTGATTCAGAATTTGTTCGTAGATAAAAAATACCTCGAGTTCTGAAACAAAGTAAACATTGCAAGTAAAAAATTTATTCTGTCACTATTCTACAAAATATGACAGTGTAAAAGTGAATTTTTAATACGAACCCTTGAGGCGTAGGATGGCCCATTGGGACATGTTTAGAATTTGTACACTTTCCAGATGAAAAACTCTCCCAAGTGTTGCATAGTGTTCCTACGAATTTCTCTTCAGATAAAATTGATTCAGCAAAATATATGTATGAGCGACTATGACTACATGCTTCTGTAAAGTTACATAAACGATATTTAAAAATCGTAAAAAGTGTAAACGAGCATTTTTAAAGAGTAATGAAAAAAATAATATTTATTTTTTTTTCATTTTAATATTCACTTATTTTTTGTTTACTGGGTCGGAAATATTAAACTTGTCGAAAAACAAGTGGTACATTATTGAACAAATAAAAAAAGGTTCAGCCAATGTATTTTCTTTTATTCTTACAGCCCATCGCATAAGTTTAGTTCCTGTGATAGGGAAAAGTTGTGCTTATTGGGCCGGCGCCCTAGGATAAGGGTAGTCCACCCGCCGCGAAAGGTGGAGGTCCTGGTTCGACTCCAGGGGGTGCAATTTTGTCCAATCTTAAGCACAAACATATCTCGCAAATTTGATATCTTAAAGCTAATGAACAGTCTATTCGAGTATTGATTGTAAAAATCCCATCTTTTTCAAACAAAGCTCTACCTAGTTAATAATATTTTTGTTGAATTGACTCTACTTTTTGAGATTAAAGGCAATCCATACTGGAAATTACAGGAGGAGAATATTTCTTAAAACGTTTATTTTAAAAATATCAAATGATTTCAAACAAAGTGCTATAAATGATAGAAAGAATAATAAAATTAATTATTCAAAACAAAAACATATCAATAAGAGTTAAGAAGAAGGTTTTATATGGGATTTTCTTTGGTGTTTTTCGTCTGGTTTATCATGAGAACAAAAGTCAATTCAAACAAAATAATTTTTAGCTTAGTACTTCGTCATTATATCTATCTAAATTGACTTCATTAGCTTATGCCGCAGAAAAAAAATTTTTTTTGTTCCCTGTGTTATAATTAAATTGGCTTAAATTTTTTATAAGGTGAGATAGAACTCAATGCTTTCTAATGAGAAAATTCTGAATTTTCAAACATTTTTCGAGATTTGGGGACCAGAATTTTTCTTGAACTCTCCATAACATCCGGATGCAAAGCTTCATTTAGAACTTCCAACGGAAAGTTGATCAAATAGAGTGTAAGATACAGACGAACACTCCGAAATTATATACGATATAAATATAGGAGAAGACCAGTTTTCTTGGGGAGGAGTCAGATTGAGGCCCCAAACCAAACACAAACAAGAGTTTATACAAACCGTATATACTTGTGGTGTGAGTAAATTGATTTTAATATAATAAATACATAATTACGAGCTATTTGGAAAACTCCATTACATCCGGGTTGAGGTGGTAATAATCCATTCGGATAAAAATCTGCGTCTCCCAGAGGCTCACTATAGCCTAAAACTCCTGAGCAAGTATGAATTACATCAACGAATTCTGCATCGTTTGGATCAAGAGCACCATCTGGATTTTCCCAAAATTGAAATCCCGGCATTGCTGGATCAAGACCTAAAACAGAATAGGAATCACCAAAATTTAAATTGAACCAAATAAAAAATTCAATATTTAAAATAGAGCCTCTTCTAAAGGGTCAGCTCTAATAAACAAACTATGGAATCAATCAATGTTAGAGAGACCAACTAAACCCCTAACTAAGGAGGGTTGACACTTGTAATTAATAATTGAAAAAGATGTTGTATTTCAAGTAACAACCAATATATCATTTAAGATAATTATTTGCTTTATTTAATTTATAAATATTTTTTAAGATCAAAATTTGATTGATTGATTAGTTGTTCTGGGGCTTCTCTTTGCACTGCGACCTTCTAGATCAGATCTATTGTGCTGCCCCGTTCTAGGAATGGTTCGAATTCGGGTGATGTTTTACCCCTGAATTCCTATGTCCATCCCTCAGGCCCTAAGTGCCTGGAATTGGAGGGATGTGTACTCCCTTTTGCTCCAGCAGAGACGTTCGACTTTGGTTGAATTTTTTCGGCAAGTTGGGTTCGAACTCGAGTGACATTTTACCTCGTATTACTAAGCCTCAGCTTATCCGATAAGCCACGCTCGCCTCAAGATCAAAATTTAATAAATAATCTACCTGTAACTCGGCTAATTCGACCAGTTGAGGTGAAGGCGCCAACAAAACCAGCCACATGAGCTCCGAGGCTATGTCCGATTACATGAATACTGGAAGGCTCTGATTTCCCATCAGTTACGAGAAAGTCGACAAAGGAAGCAACGTAACGTCCTACGAATCGGGTGTTCCATTTAGGAATAAAATAAAAATGATGATTTGCTAAATCGGACCAGTCCACTCCAAATATATTATTATCTGTAGCTTTTATATAAGCTGAAAAAATGAGAGAATATTTATATAAGTCAGATAATTTTTTCAAAACCATAAAAAAGAAAACTGTGTATATCATACCGTTTTTAATTAGATGTATAGATTCAGATCTGGAATGTCCTTTCCACCCATGAATTATAATTCGAGTTGGTTTACTTGGGTTAAAATTTGATTCTAAAAGCTCTCTTTTATTATTAAGTTGAATTGGTTGACCATTTTCTGGATTTTTCCTAAAGTTTTAAAACAGGGTGATCCAATAAGAACGCCGGTTTTGAATTTTAAATAAAGCATATATATTTGTGGCATAAGTTTGAAACATTTATTGAATAATGAAGTACAAATCATGAAGTTATGAATTGAATAAGACATTGGGCAAATGACCGCCTCGGCTTTGCTAACACTGTGGTCTTTTCATGAAATTTTCAAAGACTATTGCGCATAAATTTTGCGAAATTTTAGTGATACATCGTTGAATGTCCTCTTTTAAGGCTTCAATCGTTGTGTATTTGTTTACCTAAACATGTGACCTTAAAAAAACCCCAAAGGCGTTAAATCGCATGATCTGGACGGTCAATGTCGATCTCCAAAACGAGAAATAACACGACCAGGAAATGACTCGTGTCACAGAGAGTCACTATCTTGGGCTGGAGGCATCATCGGGCCATTTTTCTTCGGAAATGCAGTTGGTCAAGCATTAACCGTGAATGGTGTTAACTTGAAATGTTTTTTGTGTCAAAATATTGATCTCAACAGCATGTGATTTCAACAGAACAGTGTAACATGCCATACAACCAGAGAAACTGTTGAATTACTGCACGAGTCATTTCCTGGTCGTGTTATTTCTCGGTTTGAAGATCGGCATTGGCCGCCCAGATCATACGATTTAAAGTCTCTGGACTTTTTTCTTAGGGTTTTTTTTAAAGTCACAAGTCTATGTAAACAATATGTTCGAAATAGTGGCTGTGAGATGTATAGATGGATAATTATGGGTAGGAGCAGCCAATAAATAGACTCTGTATGCAGGTTCAATCACCGGAGACGTTTCGGTTCCTTTTATTTAAGAACCATCTTCAGTCCTTAGATTAAAATACAATTGCACAGAGTTAGTCAGTGTTATAGGCATATGCACTGGCCATTCTTATGACGAAACAACAATGTATATGCCTATAACACTGACTAACTCTGTGCAATTGTATTTTAATCTAAGGACTGAAGATGGTTCTTAAATAAAAGGAACCGAAACGTCTCCGGTGATTGAATCTGCATACAGAGTCTATTTATTGGCTGCACCTGCCCATAATTATCCATCTATGTAAACAAACCCACAACAATTGGAGCCTTAAAAGATGAAATTCAACGCTGTATCACTGAAATGACGCAAAATTTATGCGCAACTGTCTTTGAAAGAACACATCTGTGTCAGCAAAGCCGAAGCGGTCATTTGTCCGATGTCTTATTCCATTCATAACCTCATGATGTGTACTTCATTATTCAATAAATGTTTCAAACTTATGCCACAATATATATGTTTTATTTAAAACTCAAAACCGGCGTTCTTATTGGAACAGCCTTTATATTGCTTTAAAAACAATGTACAATAAAGCCCTTTCGCCTTTCCAAAAAAATTAATAAATTAAAAAAAAAATAACATTTTTATACTTACTTAGTATATAAGCGCAGAGTAATATTATAATTATTGGAATTATCAGAACCCTTGACATATAAATTAGGCTCGGCGTTAAAGGGTTCGAGATAAGCAACTCTGGGAATTCCATCTCCATCAGGCATATACATCCAAGTTTTTCCATATTCTTCCATTGGAGGGAGATCCTCTTCTATACTTATCTCTTCTTCCCCATTGATTATTACTATAACAGTTTAATAAAAATGTATTATAAATTTAATTTGAAAAATATGACAATTTTATATTTTGATTTTATAATATAACTTATATGAATGATACATGATACAAAATGATTTTAGAATATAAGAGGAAAACGATATCAGTTGTTTTATTTATTTAGTTTTTTAACTTATTTTGACTTTTTTTCAGGATTTTCAAAAAATTATTAAGAAAAAATATATCATTTGACTTGAAAATAAAGAAAAATGTTTAGTAGAGTTAATTAGAAATATAAAATATTGAAAAAGAAATTAAATATCTTCAAAAGAACTAGTTTTTCTTAATAATTTATATATAGAAAAAAATAAATTTTGAAGAAAATTGTTCCTCTTATAATCTAAAATTTAAATTTACAAATAACCATTGATTATTCTTGAATCTTTTGAAAATGATTCTTTAAAATTAATACCTAAATAAATATAAAAAATAAATAGAAAAATGTTCATAGTGAATTTTATAAAATAATAAGCGAAAGTGGTTTTTTATTTATATCAGAAAATAATCAAAATCATGTCGTTGCCCTTTAGGGATTACATAGAAAGTTGTGCAATTATATCAATCAATATAAATAATATATGAGATAAATAATGTAATCAAAATAGAGCAGCACAATTTGTAAGATAGAAATATTATTTTCAACAAAAAAAACAAACAAATATAATTAGACAAGATTAATGGTTTCCCATACCTCTTTTTTATTTATGAAAATAATTTAACAGTATAATGTGCGAAACCAAACAACTTATATTTTAAAATTTAACGCTGATAAGTATGAGCTCGGTTTGGAATTTTTTTATGAGTAACAAATCCAGTACTTTCAGAGTGAAATATTATAAAGAATCTCTATCAATAAAGGTTAAAATGAAAAAAAAAAAAAAAAATTATAATAAGCTTATAATTTTAATATTATTGAGTAAGAATCAAAAATTTCTAGGGCAAGATTAGGTTATCTGGGAGGCTAAAATTTCCCAGCCACAAGAGGACTCACTAGAAAATTTCCAATTTTAAGTGTCAAATATTTCAAATCGGAAAAAATTGAACTCGTTCAGTTTTTATATTCACCCATTTTATGTCCATCCTTCCTTTGGCTACGCCACTCATCCTAAGGTCCACGAAAGATTTTTTTTAGCCAAAAATTAAAATGATCTGTGAGTGGTCCATCAATGCTGGCGTATTATTCCACCGATATTCCTTGTAAAAATTAAAAAATATCTGTTTTAAAAGAGGTGAGGGTTCTAAGTGAAACTATGTTTATATGGGAGGTTTCGCAGAAAAAAGTTTAAATTTTTATAACACTCAATATATATTCGGCCTAGGAGTTACAGACAACTCGCTTTTATAACTTAAATTAAGTTTTAATTGTGTCAAGATGCCTAATTTGAACCGAACAGTAGATGGATTATTTCATTGTTTTTATAAAAGAAAATGAAAATCTTTATTGGAAATTTTCTAGATTTGAACCATGAAAGTTGCCCTTGAGCTATGGCTCCGAGGTAGAGTATCAGCTTCTGGTGCCAAAGGTCAAGGGTTCGCATCCCGTCCCAGGCGAAGAATTTATCTCAATTGAATTGGATACCAATCAATTGAAATAAATAGGGACGGGGTCTAAATGACCTCAGATGCCGAAAAAGACCTTAAACAAATAAAAAAAAAAAAAAAAAAAAAACCATGAAAGTTTTCATAAAAAAATATATAAAATTTATTAAAAACAATGAAATAATCACAAGTAGAAAACGCATGGGTGGGAGTTAATATTGTCCTTCAGTGACATGATGCAATAACTCTAGAGCAGCGTTTTCCACGCGATTATTAACCACATTTTTCCAAATGATTGCTAAAGTTTTATAAATAAAGTAAGAAATAAGAATAAATATAAAAAAAATATTTTCATTGAATACTTTAACTTAATTACCAGAAAAATTATTTATTCTTTCTTGAGAGTATAAACAAGTGCAAGTGCAAATTTTCTGCATTAACATAATCGAAATATTGAGTTAGTTTAGTTGTAGAAAACGTCATCTCGACACCAGGATTTGATAAACTTTGCGCTAAAAGATAAAATATTGTTATTAAGGCAACGAAGCTGCAAAACCTAACCGCTTTTCTTAATCAGAGGTAACCCAGGTAGGTATTCTAAAATTATTATTTTTCTTCCGCCCTCCGCAGGTAAAATTTAAGAGAAATTGTTCTGCGGCAGCATTCTTCGAGTGCTTACAATAAAAATTTATCATACCAAAGGGCCTTAATTTTATCCTGATATGTTTTCAAGAGCCTGTCTGAAATCTCTTCATTTCTGTGAGAGTTGGTCAGATATCTACAACATTTATAAGTTTAATTATCTGGCTTTATACAATCTCAGTAATTGTTGCTTCGCAAATATATATTTGTAGGTCTCCTATCAAGTAACTAGGCCTAATATATTCTCCAAGACTTTAAGAGTCTAAATTTGTCATTAAATAGTCGAATCCCGTGGGGTAAGCGAAAACATGCCTCTGCCTGGAAAAACCATATCACTTTGTTTTTCCAGCCAGAACGGAACATTGGAATTTTGTCCAATTGGGGGAATTTTGGTCGAGATGCTCTTGCTTTTGTTGTGAAGCTAAAAGAACAGAGAGAGAGAGAGAGATACAAAATTTGATATTTGGAATCTAAAGCTCTATTTTTAAACTCATTCGATGGCAAAATTTGATATATTTCTAGAACAAGACACACATGTAAAGATTCCCACAGAAAAGCGCAAATTCTGCAAATGGAAGCGTTACACGGGTGTCTGATCCCCTGGGAATGGGGGATTACTGTCTGGAAGAAGGCATAAAAGGCCACCCCCCACTCCCGGGCGAGATCATTCTCTCTCTCAACCTCCGACGTATCAGACTGTATATTAATATAATAAATATAAATTTAAAAATTACAACACTTTTACTGAAAAACCCCCAACAAAAATCCCCTGAAAAGGCAACAGACAACACCTGTGCAAAGCGACTTACAACACTTTTTATCGAGCCGGAAAATAGCTATGAAATTTGGTTCGGGGCTGTAGGCAAACATTTTAATTATTTGTCAAACTTAAACCATTTACCAATATACAAAGACGAATATTTAGATTTTTTCCATTTCAGAGGTCCTTATGATCTGAAAAGTAAACATATATTAAAAAAAAATAGTTTTTGGGAGAAATTCGTGACATTTCTGCAGGAGACGAATATATGCAATCTGTTCAACTCAAATGACAGAGTGAGTCAGTTATTCCCTGATTTATGGCCAAAGAACCACCGTGCTCTCTCTTTGAAAGAAATACCCTAGAAACTGCCAATAAAGTAGTTAATATTTATATCAAGGATGTACATTGGGTCAGTAAAATGAATTTCCCAAACTAATATGTGATCCATCAAAACCTTTTATTGCTCTCAAATCAAAGCATTTTTTTCCCTGTTGGTGGGCCTCGATTTGTTCTCGTAAGAAAACTTTCTTGTTTCAACATCAATAGGGATCGGAAGAAGACCTATTATATTTTTCATTAATATTTTTTGATAATTTATTTAATTAAATAAATAAAATTAAAAATTTGAATTTTTCTTTTCTATCTTGCTTGCTTACCTTCATAGACTTCATAGAGTGTCATGGAGAGTACTTTGGTTATTTATAAGAAATTTTAAAATTCAATTCTAGTTAAACAATTAATTTTTAAATAATAAATTATAAAATTTTAATAAATATGCAGTTTAGAAACTAAAATAATACAAAAGAACGACACTTGGTTGCCGCCTCCGTGCCAGGTGATTTTTGGCGCGCGCGCCAGCGCCCTCTCCCCCCTCACATAAGGTATAAAAAACAGTTAAGAATAGAAAAAAAAGTGCAGGAGGTGGATTTGAACTCGCGAAGTTTGATTACGTGAGAATGGAAAAAAAAAATTTGTCGACCACTTTACCAATTCAGCTACTATTGATTTTATTTGTATCAGGAGAAATAAGCTATATAAGAAACATTGAATAAAAGTCGTATTTAAAAAATTTTAATATTGCACATATGATACATCATTTTTTAGTATATTTTATGCAGATTAATAATTTATAATCGAAATTTCAAAAGCATGCATAGTTTTCAAATAATTCAATGGGCAAACGCCAGATTGTTTATGCCTTAATGTAATTAAACCAAAAACTCTATCTAACATATGATACATGTCATTAATTCTTGAATTCCCCCAGATTCCAAAGAAATAAAGCCCTTTTAATTATATGATCTAATTTGGGAGTTATTAGCGATCAAAGTTGATGTCATTAAGGTCCAAAATATAAGCTTATTTTCGACCTTAATGACATCCACACTCAATTCTATATTATCGAAAAAGCTTATTTAGCATTGTCTGATTAAAACCAAATTTTTACCAGAGATTTATAATTAATAAATGAGTTTTTTTCTAAAGTTTCATTGAGATTGGTAAAGAAATAAATAAAATATTGACTATTTTGTAAATTAAGTTTTAGAATTCGGGATCCCGGATGGGTAAAGAGAGCCGTCTATGAACCGGCTCTAGGCTTCAATCTGAGATCCCAAATTCTAAAACTTAATTTACAAAATAGTCAATATTTTATTTATTTCTTTACCAATCTCAATGAAACTTTAGAAAAAAACTCATTTTTTAATTATAAATCTCTGGTAAAAATTTGGTTTTGATCTGACAATGCTAAATAAGCTTTTTCGATAATATAGAAAATTGAGTGTTGATGTCATTAAGGTCGATATTCGACTATTCGACATATAGTCTTAACTTTGATCGCCAATAACTCGCAAATTAGATCATATAATTAAAAGGGCTTTAGTTCTCTGGAATCAGGGGGAATTCAAGAATTAATGACATGTATCATATGTTAGATAGAGTTTTTGGTTTAATTACATCAAGGCATAAACAATCTGGCGTTTGTCCATTGAATTATTTGAAAACTATGCATGCTTTTGAAATTTCGATTATAAATTATTAATCTACATAAAATATACTAAAAAATGATGTATCATATGTGCAATATTAAAATTTTTTAAATACGTCTTTTATTCAATGTTTCTTATATAGCTTATTTCTCATGATATTAATTAAATCATTGGTGGCTGAATTGGTAAAGTGGTCGATAAATATTTTTTTCCATTCTCACGTAATCAAACTTCGCGAGTTCAAATCAACCTCCTGCACTTTTTTTAAAAATCACATTATTAATTGCCTTTTATTTTTAATGCTAACTTATAATTTCATTTATCTGTCATTATAACGAGAGAAAGGATTTGTGGAATATAAATTTTGCTAACCCTATGTTTAGGGAATTTTGACAAATTTTTAAATAATTTTTTTATTTATGTTGGCATGAAGGCTACACTCGCAGAGCGTTACTCACTTGACAGCCGCTTGACAACTTCGCTTTTCAACTTACCCTTCTCTCTTTCAATTCGTTATAATCTCTTTTAAATATTAACAAATCATTGGTTTTTGCAACTCTATTTTTTAATCATATTTATTTGATTATTATTAATTTTATTTAAATGTAGTTTCTTATATATGAGCAGCGAATTGACATACTTAAAATATACCGGCTTCACCTGGAAAATCTTCTTAAACAAATAGAAGTAAAATTATTTAATTAATTTATAATTTATCAATTTGATATAAATATGTTTTTGCATTTCAGTTTAAATGAATTATTACATATACCCACCGATGGCGATGCCATCAGCAAAGGCACCAAATAATAATTTAAGAATCCTTCAACTTCAGGCTGAAAATTCTCTCCAAGTGCAGCCGACAACTGCAACTGCCAATGATCCTGTCACCAAAGCCATTATGGACAATATTATGGGAAAACTTCCAGCAATTAAATCAGTATGCTATTCTCATTTGCCTTTATTTGCAAAATACCTAATCATAAATTTATTTTATTTAATTAATTTACTTCAATGTCACTTGCAATTGTACATATATTTAAATGGCAGAATGCTGAGAAAAAATTATTACGTTATGATTATTTATTAGAGTGTGAATTGATGAAAGGTATGAGATTTGTAAATAAAATACAGCCTTGGAAAGGTGAATGAACATTTTAAATTTTGTATTTATTTAATCCTTAAAAAAAACAAAAAAAGGCAAGCAAGGAATTAAAATATAAATAAATACCAAA
Organism: Euborellia annulipes; assembly: GCA_023213315.1. NCBI lineage: Eukaryota > Metazoa > Arthropoda > Insecta > Dermaptera > Anisolabididae > Euborellia > Euborellia annulipes. The sequence goes on along the minus strand of JAKCPI010001944.1, from coordinate 206,762 downwards.
TTTAATGACAATCACCTCTGACTAATTATTTAAAAATCGCGTTTCCTGCATCTATTCACTCTCTGATAAAGAATTATAACATCAATCTAATAGTTTTATTCTCATTGCCACTTTGTCAATAATTTGTCATATAAATATATTAATAAATAAGAAATTATATATAATATTTAAGATATTATATTATATACATCGCGTATGTTAGCCGCGAAATTTATACAATTAAATTTTTATTATTCATATATCCGAAAAAATAAGGGCGTGCCGCCGGGAGTCGAACCACGGATCCTCCGATTTGTGCCCTACCACTGGACCACTGCACGACATTCGGATATATGAAGTTCATACTCGGTTGGAAAGCAAATTTAGTCATCAGAAGAAATGGACCCAAGTTCGGCGCCACAAATTTCTCCCTTGACCAGGTGCAATCTAGATGGACTAATTGAGAAGACCTCAATTTTAATTAATTAATAAATAAGAAATTATATATAATATTTAAGATATTATATTAAAATTGAGGTCTTCTCAATTATTCCATCTGGATTGCACCTGGTCGAGGGAGAAATTATATATGAATAATAAATATTTAATTATATAAATATATGTACAATTTTGAGTGACAATGAGATATGTTATTTCATTAAATCACTCTAATTTTTCTTTAGGTGAAATGTCAGGAAATGATGAAGAATTTTGAAGAGAATTTCACAAAGGATGAGAAAAAGAGATGTTTCTATTGTGACACTTGCGATATATATGTTAATTCAACTCAACAACTTCAAACGCATCTTTCCGGTTTGTAATATCAAATTCATAAAAATTGATTAGTCAAACAAATAAATATCACAACGAAAGAGGCCGGAGCAGAGAACAAGAACTAAAAACTAAAACTAGAACTCATAGATAATTTTCATTCATTTGAATAAGATATTAATATTCAAAGAATACCTCAATTCGGATTTGACTAAACGTAAATATAATTTTATATAATCGAACTGAAAAATATGATTGACAAATAATTATGAAAAAGAAATTTGAACAGATTTATGCAGAGGAACTTTGATAGATGATACAATTTATTCAATCTCTCTTTAGAATCAGAATTCAAGGCGTTTGTATTTATTCTATCCTAATTAAGCCCCCAGGATATTATTTAGACCCCTAGCATAAGAGGAGGATACTCTAACACTGTGCTATGGCCCAAGAACGAGCAAGAATTTAAGATAGTTTGAATGACCTTTTAGACATGTTACATTCAAATGCTTTAAATATAAATTAAAATTAAATATAAAGTTTAATTTGTATATTTAATTTTAATTTACAATCGAAAGTTTAAACGGTCGAAAGTTTAAAGCTTTAAGTATAATTAAAATTGAGGAAAATGGGTTAATAAAAATCTTTCTTTTCTATTAATTTATTATGTATTAATTAAGATAATTTTAAGCAATCAAAGATTCTAGATAATAAATTTCTTTCTAGTCTTATTCAAATTAATTTAGTTCCTTGGGGAAAATTCTCAAAGTTCAAAGGCGATGGCCACGTGTTCCTGTTTTACAAATGAGTTCAAATTTGCAATGGAAACCTGCTATTAAATTACTAAAAAAAAATTTCATCTCTATAAATATATAGATATATATTGTATATAAATAAAAAATTATTTTAATTTTAGGAAATAAACACCTAAAAGCCCTTAAAAAAGGATCTTCTAATGTCACTGGTTCTTTTAACGATATAAAAGTAAATGCTAATTTATTTAATTATCACATTCCAACTTCAAGTAATAATTTTAATGTGACAACAACACCAGGTATAAATATATATTAAAATTTTATTAAAAAGTAAAAAATACTAAAAACAATTTTTTTAAGGTCCTGGAAAAGTAAATAAAAACGAAAAGGACCAATTTGAAGTAGTGTTACCTCCGGGCATTCAAAAAATTCCCGAAACTGCCGCTTCAAGAAGCATTAAATACTTCTGTAATAATTGCTGCGTGACTTTAAATTCTCTTATTCAACTCAAACAGGTTGGTTTTTCATTTTAATTTCCTCTTACCTATATAAAGTTATATACAGTCGACTCTCGATAATTCGAATTCCAAGGAAAAATTCGAATTATTGAGTTTTTGAATTATCAAAAGGAAAGAATAAAAATTGAAATTATTTAGAGTTTTTATTATACACTATCCAATTTTGACACCAAGACTTGTTTTTTTTCGCTTTAAGGACGCTAAGGGTGTATCCAGAGGAGTTTTTTTGGGTAAAGGGGGGGGTAATTTGGTGTGACTGGTATATATATTTTAAGTTGCATTCTGTAAATTTTTAAGTATTAATTTCTAAAATATATATATATATATTAGAAATAAAATTTAATTTCCGAGAAAAATAATTTTTTCTCAAATCTCGGGAGGGGGGGGGGTGTCCCCTTGTACCGCCCATGAGGACAGCACCTCCAACAAGCAAGTTTTGCGCTCTACATTGTCGGAGCCACTTCCTCGAGAATAGGGAATTCATTGATTGCATTGACTTTGTAAAATTTCTTCCTTTTTTTTCAGAATCGCTAGGAAAAATTTTAATTATTGAGAGGATAAGTGGCCGAGTTCGAATTCTATAATTCTATAGTTCTATAACGTTCTCTCCCCCTCTTGCTTGGAAAAAAATTTCAATTTAAAGAGCGTATCTAAATACACAGTATTTTTCGATTTACCCAAGTTTGGAGCTGAAAATTTCGAAAAATTCGAATTATCAAAAGTCGACTGTATTCTAATATATAGGGAGAAAGTATTGCCATGACGCTAGTTTTCATATCTGAGGAAATCTATTTAAGGAGTCTCTCTTGTTAGGCCCAATCGTTTAGTCTTTTTTGTCTTTCTGCAAGGATTCTAGTTTTGACGAGAAAACTTTAATATCCAATTTGGAGTCCAAGTATAAATTTGATGAGATGTCCATCTACTTTTTCCCGATATCACTGTTAGTTGTTGTGTTTAATTTTACCGACCAGGTTAGATTGTAAAATTTTAGTAATCGAAAAAAAATCAAAATTGAATTAATGTTACCAAAGTGTTTACTGAGGTCTCTCCTGTGTCCTGTGTTCATTTTTAGAATATTTCTATGTGTGAAAATCCTTTTGTTTTCAACTCAAAAAAATAATAGTTTGATTGTGTTGAAATTTTGCTGAGAATTTAATAAATTTTTGTAAAGATCGGACATTAGGGGAGTTCAATATCATTTCCCATATATAACAATTATATTCTACACTTGTATTTAAATTTGTTGAAATAGTGTTAAAAAAAATTTTTAAGTTTTGAGTATTGTATTTTAGAGTAGGCCAGAGGGAAAAAAGTCAAATTTTGAAGTATTGAATTCTGAGGCTCTCTTGTATGCAAAATAACAGAAAAATCTTATTTTGTATCTTCAGTTCGAGCAAAGCCATAAATTTAAATAAAAAAAAAATGTTCAAAATATACAACTTTTTGGTTTCTAATAAAATCCAAATACTTCATTTTAGTTGCCTGATCAGAGCTGAGCTTCTTTACCAGTTCAAGCAAACTTTTTTACCGCCCCTGACATACATTTTGTTAGTTAGATTATTTATTATTAAATTTATAAAAAATTTTTATTATTATGGGAGTTTTTAATTATAGTCCATATTTTGTATTAATGATTTATTAAATATATAAATACTGCACAACGTTTCGACTGCTTATTCTGCTAAACGTTGTGCAGTATTGTAAAGCCCGCGTTTAATTACCGCTCCGATGGTGATGCCACCTGGTGGCTTTCCGTCGTAGTGTGAACTTGGAATGTTTAGGAGTGGAGGGGAGGAGTTAAAAAGAAAATTTTGAAACCGTGGTCAGGGCATAATGAGCGTGGACCTGGCATCGGCCCGTCACGTCACAGTATTTATATTTTTAATAAATAATTTATACAAATGTGTTCTATAATTAAAAATTCGCATAATAATAATAAAACCACAAAAGCTTTAATAAACACAATCGTGATGAAATTTTTTTAATTTATATATTTTAAAAGTTTACTATTTTTTAATAATTCAATAATGTGCTTTTTTAGATTCTATTTTGATACATCAATTTGCATGCAGCTCTTCGCCCATTTCACAATTTTTTAATGAACTCACGACGAGGAGGTTGCTGCAATTCAAGTTCCACCCACACCCTACCCAACCATCCAACCTAGGGTGTGGTAAATTATGTTGATTTATTCAAGGACGTTTGATCAAATTTTACCATTGAGCTAGAGAGCATTGCTCTAATGTAGCATTCTCTCCTTTCTTGACCGCACACTTTTTCTGCGGGCTCTGTGACAAGTTTGACGCATCTTTCAACAGGTTGGGTATAGCATGGAAAATTTAAAAAAAATCAAACTCGGGCGAGTTTTATCTTACAGAACTAATGAAATAGTCTCTGTTGCCAAGCTTTCTATTATTGTAGAGGCGGTCATCTTAAATTTTGCCCTCTCTGTAGTCTGTAGCATCAAAATTTATTGAGAGATGTTGCTGTGAGAAGTGGCTGTCCAACGATTAGATTAATGGAAGAGAGGATTTACAAGACATGTTCGAATGAAAATCTCAATAAAAGAAAACATTTCGGCTTTATATAGATAAGGCCGTCTTCAGTTCTTATGAGAAAATTGGCAATCTCAATGAATACATCATTGAGATGCAGATGCAGATAGAGTTGTTATATAAAAACATTTACAAAATTATATATTAAAAATATAAAATATATAGATGTAGTATGGTCATTAGTATATAAGGCCAAGTCTCAGACTTAGCCATATACACTAATGAGCATACTACATCTACATATTTTATATTTTTATATATAATTTTGTAAATGTTTTTATATAACAACTCTATCTGCATCTGCATCTCAATGATGTATTCATTGAGATTGCCAATATTCTCATAAGAATTGAAGATGGCTAACTAAACGTTTTCTTTTATTAAGATTTTCCTTCGATAGAGACTCTCATGCCTGACTGCAATCTTTTTTATTAATCTAATTTATTGATAGAGTCGTAGTTTTTACAGCTACAGACTACAATGAGTTGACAACAGAGACTATTTCCTAAGACACCTTGGCGAGATGGATGGCATCCTCCTATGCTCTTTTCCTCCCGGTTTTCTTCTCTCTTCCTTATAAATTAACATAAAGATTCAGCAGGCTTCTGTATTGCCTGATGTCATATAATCAGAATTTCTCAAAACACGCTTGCTAGGTGAAATGAAAATAAAAGAAATTCAATTGTGTTTTTTTGGCCTTAATTCAGAACCTTGAAAATGCTTTTTAATCTCTTTGATTAATCTAAAATAACCTTTTGAGTCAAATATTATTAAGATTGCTCATTAATCTAGACTTTAATTAATAGAAATAAGCTCTTTTTGTATAACGATTTACTAACTCAATCAATTGCTTGCTCTTGGTGTCTTTCTTTTTTAGAAAAATTTATTTACGAATAATTGGAAAGATCCTACTTTTGAAAGGTTTCTTTTACCAAACCAGCAATCTTTTCGCTTCGTACTCTATTTTTGTTTCATTATAACTTGGCGAAATAATCATGTTAATATACTATATTTAAAAATTTTTTATTGATTTAATTAATAAAAAAAAAAATATCTATATAATATTTTATAAAATTTTTAAAAACTTTAACTAGGTAGAGCTTTGTTCGAAAAGAGATGGACTTTTTTTCAAACAAAGCTCAAATAGACTGTATATGAGTCAGTCAATATATCGTTTAAGTTGGCAAATTTGCTAGATGAGTTTGTGTTTGATTGGGCAAAAATTGTGCCCCTGGAGTCGAACCAGGACCTCCACGGTTTCGCGGTGGGCGGACCTAGGAGAAAGATAGTCCGTCCGCCGTGAAAGGTCCTGGTTCGATTCCAGGGGACGCAATTTTTGCCCAATCAAACACAAACACAAACTTGTTATTTAAAAAACTTCTATGATTTTTTTTTTAAAAGTATTTATTAAAAATTTCAGCATGTTAGTTCAAAAAAACATAAAGAAAGAGAAAAAGGAGTCGGAAAAGTGAAGAAAGTTTGGAAAAAGCCAAAACCTTATCAACAACCTTCACCTTCACTTCATACTGAATCATCTTCTTCATTTATTTATCAATACAAACAACCTCTTTCATGTAATTTCGTAAGTGGTGGTTCTATGTTTTAATTTCTTCTGTTTTTAAATTATACATTGCGCGTCAATGAAAACGTAACACTTTGTTTCTTCTTAAAAAGACCTGTTCTAGTCTTTTACATTTAATTGTGAGGTATGTCTTTGTGGCTGGAAGTATTATTAAGGAGTCAAAAAAAATCCAAGACATAGACAGCCAAAATTATTTCTTTTATTATTGCCGTTCCAGGCTGACGTTTCGGCCACTGGTCTAGGCCATCTTCAGAGCCGGAGGCGAGAATAAATGATAATTACAATTTCAGCGACACACATTCGCATGAACGGACAACGAAAAAATGAAATAACATATACATTTCTAAATAAACAAATCCATATCATTTTAATATATAATTAAAATTTAAATAAAACAAAGACAAAAATGTCGAAATTTTTTTATTAACGTCAAATTTCAAAAATTTTAAAATAATCGTTCCATTTCAGTTTTTCTCTGTCTATTTTATTGGAAATTCATATAAAAACAAAATTTTTAATTAATATTCAACTAAACATATCGAGATTCTGTTGATTTGTCCCTCAAATTGGAAATCGACATATTTTTGTTAAATTTACTTAAAAATCTATAAGATATTTTATATTAAATGTTCTTAAATTAGAGTATCATTAAGGTAGATTAGAACAGGTTTTTTAAGAAGAAACAAAATGTTTTGACGCACGTTTTTCTTATCTCCAATCTATTTTATTATATTTAATAGTTAATTACACAGGCATGCGTTTTTTAAAATTGTATTAAGTTTGGTGGCTTAATTTTATATTTTTCGGTGTGCTGAATCCAAATATGACCATGTTTTTTCTCCATCACGTAAGGTTTTTTTTTTTACAAAATGCAAAGAAAAATACACTGGTATTACATTAATCTCAAACTTTATTTATTTTTATTTCTCATAAAATTTCTTTAAAAAAAATCGCATAAAGCGAATTCAACACCATTTACTGTTAGATATGACCAATCTGTGTGTTTATTCGCCTTCATGTTGTCTCATTCACCCCTTTTTAAAGCTCCTTTTGCGGCTTTCTCGTTTCTAGATTTTGACCGGTAATTCCCTCTTCAGTATCTAACAGTAGTCAGCAATCATATTAGGCAAGCTGCCTAGTAGATCACGAACATGCTCAATCTGACTGCTCACATTGCTTTTTTTTTTATAAATTGTTTTTATTAGCCATTTGAACTTTACATTTGTATACAGTCATGAAAAACAATTTGAAACATGCGTTTGAATAATAATTTCTTAAGTATCCACTATGACCGTAAGGTTACTCAGGGATAATGCAATATTTTAATCTAGTAAATAAAATTAATTTATGAACATATATAAGAATGTTGGGTAGCGAGGATGCAGCCAAAGAGGTTTTGGACCAAAGAAAAACAACAATTCCAATTGAGACGTTTCGGCGAAAGTTTTATTTTGCCATCTTCAGTCCTTCAGGAATTTTTCATGTACATATTCATTATGAACATGTGTCATTTGGCCAAGTCGGTTTTTTAAAATTTCTACCATGAGGGCAATGGCTCAGAGAGTTTCGAAGTATTATTAATACTTTATATATAAATAGATTTGGGGGGACTTCTTTTTAACTAGATTTTTTTCTTTAATTTTTAGCCACAGGCTCTGATCACTCTCAGTTGTTGTCTTGTCGTCCATGACTTCGTCATCGTTGATGTGCTTGGAGGCGACGTTTGGGCTGTATTTGTTTTCTTTGTGCTTTTCCCAGTCACAGTTTGCCAGGATTCGTTACTTGTATCATCTGTTGGGTGATTTTCTGAGTCGAGGCCCATAAAAATGTTTTTTGAGGTGAAGTCGTTGGGTGGTTTTGTCTCTTTGAGTTTATTATTTTCTTCTTGAAGGCGGTGGATTTCTTCGCAAAGCATTTTGATTTCTTCAGCTGTGGACCGTTTTGTTTGGTTCATTATTGTTGGTCGGTTTAAGTAAGGCAGTGGTTTAATAATGGTCTTCGTTTTCCTGATTTTCAGGTCCCTGCATAGGACAGGGACGTTAAGATTTGGTGTTTCGAGTTTCCGTTTTATCGAGTTGATTGCGATTTGGGGTATTGAGGTGCGTTGGCTTGCATGTAAGGTGGCGGGGAGAGTTGAGAGAGTTTGGGATTCTGGGCGGGCTTCCAGGGCTTTGAAGCGGCCAGGCGGCCGGCCAGAGGTTGGGTTCTACCTGAGAGAACAATAGATGTTTACTGGGCAAAGGATCCGAGTGAACCACAGATCATACATATAGTGAACTGACTGCTCACATTCCTCCACCTAAAATCCTCTTTTTCCCTCCCTGTCTTTTTCACATGCTCGTGCTGGCCTCATAGTCATACCAAACGCCTCCAAAACAATTAAAATGAAGTAAAAGATGGGAAATAATACATAACATGTAAAATAACAGTTTGATTTTAGAAAACATTACTGTAAGTATTTACTTCTGAAGGGCAAATCGTACTATAACAATAGTAAGGTTTGTACAAAAACTGTACGTGATGGAGTTTTTTCACCATATTTACTGAATTTAGCATTCGAAAATACATAAGATTCCAAACAATTTTTACATCGCAGGCCTGTGTGTGCTATTTATCATATGAAGAAATCCTTTATTTTTATCACTGGTGTACAACCTGCGGCATTTCTCCCTATAAATATATACATGTGAAGGGAAGACGAAATTTCTCGGGTTAAGTCGCGTTATTTGTTGTGATTTACTCGACGTTTCGGCTCTTTTTTGCAGTCATTTTCAAGAGTGTGATAGTGGAGTGTAGCACTCTTGCTGGTCCCCAGGCATCCAGTGGTTTAAATCAAATCAGGGGTCACTCTTGAAAATGGCGGAAACCTTCCAAAACATATATATATATTTATACAAAAATATACTTTTCGATTTGTCTCGGTCTTTCACGGGGTTCGCATATTTTCTCTTATTCTCTTCACTATCTCTATCCTCTATATTTCTCCCTCAATATGCGCATATACAGCACGAGCTAGCAACATTTTATTGCGCGTTTTAAAATTATTTTTATTTAAACAAAAAAAACTCTTTGTTACTTTTTAACGCTTTTTTCACATTGTACATTTTTCAATCAATTCTAGTATAATTAATATTTATACATCTGACTTGTATGCGCCCCTTTATTTTAAGGTTGTGCACCACTAAATTTTTATATAACAAATATTTTAAACATAAAGGATATCAATTTTAAAATTTATTATTTCTCATATATATATATATATATCCAAAAGGAGAGCCGAAACGTCGAGTAAATCTCAACATCACACGCGACACAACCCGAGAAAACTTATCTTCGCATATATATATATATATATATATATATATATATATCACTAGTTGACTTCATTCAATGTGAATTTTAATCTTTTGTTATATATATATTCATATTTTAAACATAAAATCTTTTTTAAAAGTTTAATATTCCGAAAAGCTCCAGCTTATTCTCAGTGGAGGGGGGGGGGGGGGGGCGGACAATATACCATCTATTCCAATAGTATTGAGAATAAAGCTCGGTAGTTAGGCAGCCCAAATGGCAGCTTGTCTGTGTGATAAATACCTTTTTTCAAAGCAGACAATAGACAGAACGACCTTTTTTAACAAAAAAATTAGCATAAAAATTTATCTAAATTTCAAGATATATGGTAATAAAAATTATTTCAATGTTTTAATCAGAAAAAGATTTTAGTGAGCGTGTGCTATTTGTTCTGCCTAACCACCGGGCTTTTATCTCAATACTATTGCAATAGATGGTTCATATAGGCTATATCAACAGAGAAACAAAAAAAATTGGAGGGGCAGATGTCTTGTAGGGGAGCCGCTTCAACCCCCCCCCCCCTAGCGTCGTCACTGATTCCGGAAATATCTTCATATTTATTAAAGATAAAGAAATGATAAAAGAATCAATTAAGTTAGTGGCTGTTTTTCTATAAACAGGAGAAGAAGCAGGTGCAGCCAAAAATAAAAAGCCTCTGATTTTTCACAATCCAATGAAACGTGTCGGGTTAATTTTATTTACCTATATTCAATCTCTCAAAATTGTTAATGTCCCGATGATCGTATGGACAATACATGTAAATTTATGTTTCATATGTGCTGGCGAATTGGCCCATCATCCTTAATACGTTTAAGATACATAAATTTACATGCATTGCCCATACGATTAACTCCGGAACGTTAACAATTTTAAAAGATGGGTCAATAAAATTAACCCGAAACGTCTCATTGATTGTAGGAGGCTTTTTATTTTTGGCTGCACCTGCTCCTTCTCTTGTGAAATGGTAAAAGTTCATATCAATTTCACGAACATGTTTTAATATCGAAAAAACATCAAATGGGATTGCCAAATTTTTTCAAAAACCATATATCTACTTTTATCCATATTTCTATATACTATTATATAAAGAGTGTGGGTTGGTTTGTTTGGATGTTGAGCTATTATCTGTATCTTTAATGTTCAAAGAGTTGATAAAAATATCTCGGGATACTACAGTAATGTGATACGCCTAGTCATTTAAGTTTGAAAATGTAATCATAATATTATGTATCTTTGTTTTTGCATTAAATTTGGCAATCTAACCAATCTTTTAATTTTTATAAAGATTTTCAAATTAAAATAATAAATTATTTCTACTATTTTAAATTTCATTACAGTAGAGTCTTGCTAATCCGGACTTCGATATTCCGGCATACCGGCTAATCCGGCATGTTGAAAAGCCACTTACTATGTGGCAAAATAATTTTAAAATTTAGTAGTGTTAGGATATAAAAGCAATGATAGCTACTCCATTAAATTTTGCCTTATATTAAATGTTTCGGGTAATCCCGTTTTTTTTCCAAAATCCTGCATAGGGCTGGTCCCGTTTAGGCCGGATTAGCAAGACTACTGTATATATATATATATATATTTTTAGTTCCTATTTTTATTATATGATTAAAATACATTACATACTCTAAAACTAATAAAAAAAAAGGGTAAATGAAATAATGTGATAATGAATATGTACTGTAGCTTAATCACTTTGTTCCCAGCTTAATTCATTCTCTATTTCATTGTAAGTCATATTTTTTTGATTTAATGAGCTGACTCAACCAAGGCTAGGAATTTGGAACTATCTATGAAAAGGTAAAAAGGAAATCTTTCTTTGCTTTTCCCTTTTCAAAAATGAAGTCAATGAAAAAATATCAAGGTATATTCAAAACTCGAACGGAAAATTGTCCTAAACCTTGTAAAATATTATTATTCTTTAATCTTTATAAATCAAATATTTGTTATTTTTTTAAATCTTTTATTATTAGTTTATTTATTGAATATTTTTTAAAAGTTCCTATCTCTAATAAAAAAAACTATGATTAATTAATTTTAAGATCTTTCTTTAATCCTATAAATATTTAAGGGTTCATCTCTCTGATTATAAATTTTCATATTTAAATTATTATATTAGCTATTTTTTATATTAATATTTATTTATAGTCTATCCATTTGTAAATTTTATAACGACTTATTATTTTTATGATTATTATAAATTATATTTGTATTGTTTCAATTATTTAAATAAAACTTTATCGTATGATAAAGCAATATGTTACTTTTAATCTAGTATTTTAGCAATTAACACATCTCGAACGCTTAACACAAAATATTATAGAGACTTCCCCGGTTATAACGATCTCTTTCATCGGTCCCTATAGGAGCGTTCTAACGAAGTTTGGCTGTGATAACTGGGAAAGGAAAATTTTGAGGGCATAAAAAAAAGAACAGGAAACCAAATAGAATTTAAAATATCCTGAAGAAGGCCCAATATTTAATATAAGTATACAAAATATTTCTATACAATATATATATATATATTTAATAAATTTTTTATATTTTACTATTTTATTATTATTATTTTACATTTATTCTAGAACCTTATGAAAAATAGGATTAATTTGAATTTTTCTTCCAATCCATGAAACCTCCTTGATAGTGGGCAGAGCTGAAAAAAAATTTACAAATCATATATTCAAAATATGCAATAGAAGAAGAAAGAAAGATGGAATGTTTCCTATGTAATCTTAAGAAAAAGGAAGATGTCAGGGGCGTATATAGGCCCCCCCCCCTCCGAAATTTTCAAATCTATATACCATGGGCGTAGCCAGAGGGAGGCAGGGAGGGGCCGTTGCCCCCCTGGCTTGCCATAAAAATTGAAAAAAAAAAACAAACAAATATATATTTTTCCCATTGGGAATTATTTTTTTAACGCCCCAATCCACTACATTAATTTAATTTTTTTTTATTTAAATAAATAATAATCTATGTATATATTAATCGCAACCCCCCCCCCCCCCCTCTTGCCCTAACGAGGGGTTGCCCCCCTAACAAGATGTCTGGCTACTCCCATGCTATATACGTATATATGGCCAATATTGTTTGAGAAAGTCGCATAAATAAAAGTAATACAAAAATGTAATATATTAGTACAGCGTTTTCCAAAATGGGAGGCGCGGACTAGTCTAAGGGGAGGCGTAAATATCAGCCACAGATCGAGCAATTTTCCAAATGATTGCGAAAGTTTTATAATTTTTTAAATAATAAAAAGGATAAATAAAAAAATACTCAAATTTTATATACAAAATTTGTGTGTATACAGAATCCATTTATCGACGAAAATGATGAATTTGATATTGAGAAATCAGCGATGATATGATACTTAATTAAAACAAAAATTTCAAACTGTATCTCTAGTTCAATTTTGGCTCAATCTTCTTACAGATGTCAAACAGAGCTTTAAAAGTTCTGCTGCCGTTCTCAACTTCATATTTATGATTTTTTTGACCTCAAAAAGTGTAGGAATCGCTGATCGAACAAAGCTTGTATAATAAAATGAATTACTTTGAGTATCCAAGTGCCAGAGCGGATTCTAAAGCTTTTTCAGAACGCTTTCCCGAACGGCAAGAAAAGACCAGATGAGTTTCTAAATTCGGTTTAGGCAGTCCGTACTTCTTCTGGAATTGCTCATTACCGAGGCCAAGTTCTTGAGGAAGTTCTTTCACTAAAAAATAAAAAAAAAAATGAAAAAATCTAATTTAACTATAAACATTTGTCAATTGGGAGGGAGAAGCTGATACTAGTTTAAAAAAAAATATTTCTAAGAACAAAAAAAAAAAATAAACAAAAATACTGCATATATCATACATCCTTACTTATCGAGCACATCTCATTAACGAATAATTTGCATAACGAGAAAAACAAATTGTAAAATAATGACTTGCTTAACGAGCGACGTTTCGCATAACATCTCTCTGGAAATTTGCTTATTCAGGGGAGGGGGCAATTTAGAATTTGAAATATCATTTTATATATTTTACAAAATTTGTATATAGGGAGCACAATAACTTTAAAAAGAAGGGACTTGGCCCAAAAAAGGGTCTAGTTTTGCTGCGCAGCACACAATTTTTTCTTATTTTCGGTAATTTAAAGTTGCATTCTGTAATTGTTTACCAGAATATATATACAAATTAAATTTTTAAGTATTTATTTTTAAAATTTTATATTCAAAATAAAATATTTTTCTCAAATATCGGGGGAGGTAACAAGGGCGGTCCTAGCCTTACATTTTGGGGGGGGGGGGTCACTGTTTTTTTTTTTTTTTTTTTATAGTAGAAATAAATGGGCCTGGACCCCAATAAATATATATCAATGAAATATGAGTATCGTTTAAGTCTTAAATGGCCTAAGTTGCCGAAAAGATTGTGTGAATGGGAGAGTGAGTGGGAAAAAAGTGTGTGTCACGACCCCCTTGACCCCCCCCTCTGGGACCGCCCTTGGTAAGAGAAAGTAATATAAAAAAAGAAAAACTAACTTATTGAAAATATTATGAAAGGGATTAGCATAATCATAATAGACTTGAAATTAAGAAAAATAAATGGCTAGATATAGTAAAATAATTTATAAATACAAACTCAATATAATATCAAACTGGTTGGCGAATGGGAAAAGACAGAACATTAAATACTACACAAATAAATGCAAGCATTGTGACGTCATCGTCAAAAGATGGCTCCAATAGTAAAATAAACTTTTAAATTATATTAAAAAAATTTCAAACAAAAAATTGAAAGCATTTATCAATTTTTTACAAAACTAACTTTGTAGAGAATATATGGCGTTTCAAATAAGAATTTTATTTTTTTACAATATTCAATAATAAATTTTTACTTTCATTTATTTATAATATAAACATGAGGGAGTGAAATTTTCAGAAGGTCAATATATATAGCTCTGAATGAATTTTTTAAAATCAAGGGAGGAGACTGTGCTCCTTGAGTACGATGATTTGCTTGACTCGAGTTAAGCAAATTGCTTTATTCACGCACTACCCTCTCCATCGCTCTACCCGTTGTGGTAGGGAGATTTTTGCGTCAATTGACGATGGGGACTCTGTCCCCATACCCAAGCCAAGGGTGAGCAGAGTAATTCCCCTGGCCACAGGATCCCCTCTGCTCACACCTAATGGCTAGCTCGCAAGTATCACTGGATAGCTATGTCCCCGTGCATATGCCGTCACAGTCTGAAAACGCAGGCTAGCCCCTTGGTAAATTATGAGGGGTGTGGGCGAGTACGCGTTTATCCTACTCGGACTCACATTCCCGGGGCTTGATTTTGATCCGATGCCCCACAGCCTTGGAGTGACGGGACTCGAGTCCCTGGACCCAAGACTGTGAGGAGGGGACCGCGGTCTCCACCCACGGGCCTCAAGCCTGTTTTAATACTCACACAGCGACACTGGCGCATATCCTATGCCCATCCGAGTAGTGAAGGACTCGCTAATTTATCATTGAAACATTAATAATTTTACTATAGAAAAAATCGATAAATAGCAAAAAAATTTGCCAATTGTCTAGAAAATGAAAATGCCAAAGTTTTAGCTGAATTGAATAATATTTACTCGAATAGGGATGAAACGATACTTTTACTCGATATAACCCCCCTGCCCCCCCTGTCTACGGCCCTGGCTATTATATTTAAAAAAAAAAAAATAATAATAGAGAATAGAGTTTAAAAAATATCTCAGTTTGGAAGCAAAAATTATAGCAATAAATATATATTAATCAAATATGAGTATCGTTTAAGTCTTAAATGGCCTAAGTTGCCGAAAAGATTGGGTGAATGGGAGAGTGAGTGGGAAAAAAGTGTGTGTTAAAAAAAAAAAGATTTTTGGGGGGGTCACGACCCCCTTGACCCCCCCTCTGGGACCGCCCTTGGGAGGTAATTAATCCTTTACTCCCCCCCCCCCCTTGTATCCTCCCTTGATTTAGTTTCAGATTTTCAATTCCTAGAAACTTAATTTTACTTTAGAAAATATAAAATTTTTGAGATTTTTGTATTATATTAATCTGTGGAGTAATTGATCTTGAAATTTGTACTTAATTTAGACAATATAATATATTTTAATGTATTATTACTATAAGACTATATATAACAAATTTAATTAATTAATTGTTAATATTTAAATAATAATTATTAATTAATATAATTAATATTCTTCATACTTTTTAATTTTATTTTTTTAATAAATAAATAAATGTATTAAAAAATATGGGTCTTTGTAACAGGAATGATCAGGAGAATAGAATAGTCAAGGAGTGTGTTGGCGCCAATAAAAAAAGTAACCTCCTATCTGCTTCTGATCTCCGGATCATTGGAAATATATATCATATAAATTAAGAGCATATCTATCTCAGGCTGATTAGTGCTGCGATCCTGTGGAGACTTTTAGAATTATAAGTATAATTTTTAAAGTTTCCACAAGAGTGCAGCACAAATCAGATATTTTATTCAATTATAAAAATTACACATAATATATACCATATATATATTTCCAATGATCCGGAGATCAGAAACAGAGAGGAGGTTTTTTTTTTCTTGGCGCCAACACACTCCTTTACTATTCTATTCTCCTGTTCACTCTTGTTACAAAGACCATCATTTTTAATACAAATTTATTAAAAAATAAAATTAAAACGTATGAATAAAAAATATATTAATAAATTATATTCCAGTGATTGATTATATTAATAAATATATTTGTTATCGTCAAAAACATTTGTTTTCTAAATTAAATACAAGATTTCAAAGTTACTATTCCACAGATTTTACTATTAGTGAAAAACGAAATTCGTAGCGCTATATAGCCTATTTTCTAAAATAAAAGTTTTAACATTTGAGAAAGAAAAAATAGTTTACAAGGCATTATTTCCAAATATTTCGAAATTCACTGAAGAAGGGGTGCCGGCCGATACGTCTCTGAAATATTTGGAAATATTATTTATATATATTGCTTTGTAAACTAATAAAAAATTGCTGAAAATTTTTTTTTCTTTCTCAAATAAACAAACTTCAGCCAGTGGCGTAGCGAGGGGGCCAAGGGGGGGGGGGCTACTCTCAAAGGGACGCCAAATGGATTGCAAAAAAAAAATTGTAACATTAAAAAATATTATATGGTTTTCGAATGGGGGGGGGGGGGGCGCTAAAAAGGTATTGTGCCCCGGGCGCGAATTAAGCTCGCTACAGCATTGATGTTGTTTTATTTAAAAGCAACTGGTTATTTTTTACGGGCAGATTTAAAGAAACCAAACCCCCACCCCAGTGCTAGAATGAAAATCATCGTATCTTATTTTCTGATAAGGCATTAATTCCATGCACCTGTCCGTTTTTACGCCAAAACTTAAATACAAATGACCTTTTTAAAATTACACAATTCATTTGTATTTTTGAGGAAGGAGAACTTTATTTCTTTTTGTTTCACGTTAACTGCATCCCTTATTTACAGCTGGTGCAGTCAAAAGAGACACATGGTATGATAAGAAAAACTTCAAATATTGCTGAAAACATAGAGTAAGAAAATTAAATTTGATTTGGTAAAAAATAAAGTTGAATCAAAATTTCTGCATGGATAAAATTTAAACGTGATTGTGCCGGTGAATAATGATCAATTTTTTCGAGAGCAGTTTTTTGGAAGCAGTGGTTAGTTATTCCCCACTTTTTTCATGTCATTTTTTAGCTGTGGCAGTATCTTTCAAAACGCCATTGTCGTATCGACTAATTAGTGTGCGCATCATATTTATTTTGAGAGGTAAACATGTCGAGTTACGAGCCAAATAAAGACCTTTTGCGTAAGCAAAGCTTTTTCTGTTTAATCAAAAGAAAAACGCAAGTGAATGTCAGCGAATTCTTTCAGAGACCTATGGCAAAGCTGCTCCGACTATTTCAATTTGTGTGCGCTTGTTTAATCGCCACTCTTAAAGCGTCTAAACCAGCGCACACAAATTGAAATCGCTGGAAAGTGACGATTTCGACTTCAGCCGAAAAAATTCGAGGACGCCAAATAGCAAGCGGCACTAGGGGAAATGGTCAATGTGGAGTGCTACTGTGTTGACATCAAGCAACTTGCGGAATGGGCCAGAAGGAATCTTGCAGACAACCTTGCAGCATGACTTCACTCCGTCCCATACCACACCATTGCTGCACTTGGATGGCTCAGCAGCACTTCAGTAATTTCGAAGATGTCCAAAAATTGCTCTACAGAAAAAAACGAACAGTTCTTTTGGCAAGGAATCCACAATTTGCCCGAAAGATGGGAAAAATGTGTAAAAAGCGGGGGCCGATACTTTGAATAAAGCAAATTTTATTATTCTCTCTGAATTTTCGTGTTTTTATATGAAAAAAATTGATCATTATTAAATGGCACACTACAAAGTGCTACAAAGTGTAACTATTTGAGGCACAATTCCATTGAAATTCAAAAGTTAAAAGGGACATATTTTTTAGAATATACATGTATATATATATATATATATATATATATATTTAGGGAAGGCGTTTAGCTGAGAAGATAAAGCAGTTAAACTTATAATACTGACATGTGAGTTGAGGGCATCTCAGTGTCTTTGAGTTTCTTCACCGTCTTACCGCTAATGGGCATCATAGATCTTCGAAATTTATGCAACCAGTTCCTCCTCCCTCACAAAAAAAAACTATCAGTCATTCCTTTCCCTGGGAAAGGCAACGGTAGACCTCCCCGAATTATTTTCATGATAATGACTCTAGTGTAATCGCAGATGGGTGTCTTTATATATATATATTATTTATTTGAGAAAATATATATAAATAAATAAATAAAAAGCCTTACGAGGAATATGAATTGATCCTGGTAATTTCCCCGTTTCTTCGATTTCATTATTTTCCCGAACGTCAATCAGAAAAATAGATTGATTTGCCTTTAACTTGACGATATCATCGTAATTCAAATTGCGATTAATTGAAGATGACATAGCTTGAAAATTTGCTAAAATCAAAATCAATTTCAAAATATAATTCAAATTCATCTTTAAAATATTAGAAATATTACTTGAAACCAATGAGTTGTGGTTCAACAACCTTATCAAACTCGTTTTTCCTCTATAAAGAATCGATAACATTTTTCACTGATTAATATTTCAAGGCCAGCAATTGATTTTTTTTTCTTATTAAAAATTTAAGTAAAAAAAAAAACAAACAATTTCTCTAAAATGTTTAATTAATCAGGAAGATCAGAAGTGTCAACAACAAATAGCAATTTGGCAACAGCGCAGAAAGAAGAACCGCTTAAAATTAAATGTGTTTAATGAAAATGAAAATATCAAAAAAAATTAAAATTAAAAATCATCTATTTTTTAGATGCTCTTTAAAAAGTATATCAGTGAAATTTTTCGTGGAAATCTTTTCAAGTACACTTTACTGATGTGGAAGCATTTCTAGTTCGAGCGCCATCTATGAATCGGGTGGTCAAGTTTGGAACTTGAGTGCTAAGAGCAACTAAATATATCTCGACGCAAAAAATCTGGTGTGACCAGCACGGTGCACAACTTTCTCTTATCAGAGGGTAAGAGAAAGTTATCTTCTGTGCGCCAGTCACACCAGATTTTTTCAAATCCACTTTCCGGCTCTCCCTTCCATAGAGCCAATGTTAAATCCCTATGGGGAATTGCATGTTAATTTCGATTCAAAAGGGTCCCCTTTGCAACTTTTTACACATTTTAAAAATTTTTTTTCCAATTTTTATGAAATTTTCTATTTATTTAGGATTCCCTAACTATTACTTTTTGGCCAATTTTATTCAAAAGCTTATTTTGACTGTCCGAGAGGGTACCAAACTTAAATATAGAATTTCAATCTCGTAGCTCAATTCCTTCATGCTTAAAATCGTCACACGCACACGATATTTCAAGGCTGAGATGGTGTGCATAATTTTCAGAGGCTTAAAAGTCAACTTGCGGTTGAGGGGACCATGGGACTAGATATTCTCCGGAGGGCCTGGAAAGCCCCATATTTCGGGCAGGGAGCTTTCTGGGGGGGGGGCACGAGCTTTCTGGGGGCCATGCCCCCTAGTTACGCCCATGCCTCTCCCTCCCCTAAGGCGTTACGTAATATGTGGACAACCCCTAATATTCGTTTATTTAATAAAAATTGGGTGTGCGGAGATTGCTAATAAAGAGAAATAAAAAAAATAAAAAACAAACTGAAAATTTTATATACAGATAAAAGGGAAAATTTCAGAGAACGATGATCCTTTTTACTATCATTTGATTTGTTGAACGGATGGTTAGATTAAAGAAAAAATATATTCTTAATTATTCAATTTTAGTTCCATGTGAATATTCTCTAGGAAATTCTAAACTCATTACAAAAAATCCGATGCGAATCGGATGCGCCGTTTCCGAGTTATAGACAATTGATTTATCAAAGTTTTTATTCATTTCCATTGTAAATTATTTCGGACTCTTAGTTTGGCCAAAGAAGGGGAGGGTCGTGCAGTGGCGTAGTGAGCTTAACTCGCGCCCGGGGGACAATACCTTTTTAGCGCCCCCCCCCCATTCGAAAACCATATAATATTATATGTAAAATATACATATAATTATTATATTACACTGGTACTAAATTTAAAATATATTTTCCAGAAATCAATTATAATTAAAATAAAAATTATCCAACAATTTTTTGTTTTGCGGACCATTTGGCGCCCATTTGTGAGTAGCACCCGGGGCATGATGACTCCCTTGCCCCCCCCCCCCAGCCCCTCTCGCTACGCCACTAGCTACTATCTATCTATTAAACACAACACAAGGCATGTGATACATCGTTTCTGGATAAAATTTCACCTTGAATAAGAATTTGCATACGAAATTTTAATATCTCTAACAGTTTTCGATTAATTGATAGAAAATCTAAAAATAAAAGATTTTTAATTTAACCACTCCTTAAGGCTGTCTGGCGTCCGCCATATTTGCCCAATATTGACACTTAGTGACATCTAGTGGCAACACTTATAACTACATGATGGTGAAAACAAAAGAGTCAGCTTAGACGAATCGCCACCGAGCGGCGCCACTGGTGTGTGACACCCTTTTTAAATAGGTTTTTAAAACGATCTTATTATAAAGTGTTTTTAAAATTCAAGAAAAAACAAATAACAAAAAAATAAATAAATTTAATTTAAAAATTTTATGAAATTAGTATCAAGTTAATTAAATATATATTAAATACTTTGAAAATATTTTAAATTACTCTATTATTACTATAGAATTATAGACCACATTTCGTATTAATTATTTATTAAAACTATAAATAATTAACACAGTACCAATGAGGTATATAATTAAAAACTCCCCTAATGATAGTAATACAAATCACAAAATCTTTTAATACCTACTGTATTCTTTTTAATGACAATTTCTAAAATAATTTATATTTGAGCATAGACAGATTTGAAATAATTGTTTTCCGAATATAATTTAATCATAGTTTGTCACATTTGTTTGTTTATGTCAAAACAGGCAACTAATTTTTGAACTGATTTTATTGTAAACTACTGTACCAATATCCAGGTGGGGGCGAGGGGGGGGGGCTTGCCCCCCGCCCCAGGCGCATCAAGCTTTTGGCGCCCCTCGCGCATCCCCTTTTTTCAAAAAATCTCCGGCTTTTTTTGAAATTTCATAATAAATTCATTTTATATCATAAATCCGGAGAAAAATTACAAAAAAAAAGCTCGAACGAGATTCGAATACTAAAAAAAAAAGGTCGAACGAAAAACGGCGCCCCAGCTGAGCTTCGCCCCCTCCGCCCTCAAGGGCTAGTTACGCCGCTGCCAATATCCCAAAAATTGTAAACAAAGAACAGTTACCGATCACAATAAATGATGTGACAAGCACTGACCATAACTTTCTCTTACCTTCGGTAATTGAAAGTTGTGTTCAGTGCTGACAGTGGCGACATTTCAACTTTTTCTTGGAGGGGGGAGGGCAAATTTTTTTTCTTACAAATAGGTAGCTACTTAAATTTGGCCAAAAGATATTTAATTTAATTAATTGTTTAATTTTGTACAGTTTGTATACTCGTAGATGTTTTTTGAAGTATTTTATTTAGAATAATATAAAACTTTATCAAAATCAGAGCCCTTGGGAGGGGGGGGGGGGCAAATGCCCAGATTTTTAATGTCGCTAAATAGGCCTATTTAGTTTTCGACAGTTGATTTCAAGAAGTTGCATTTAAAAATCTGGAATGAACTGGAAATGAAAATATACATTTTAAAGAGCATCTAATAAATAATTGATTTTTGAATTTTAATCAAAATTGTTGGAGCGAATTTTAAGAAAATCAAAAAAACTGAAAAGTATCAGTAAAGTACTAGTACTTTTTGAACGATTTTAATTAAAAGCTTATTTTCACGCCCTATGGGGTTGTCTAACTTAAATATAAAATTTCAACCTCCTAGCTCAATTCTTTCATGCTTTAAATTGAACCCAGGCACACACACACACAGACACACACACACACAGACAGACCATGCCGCAAAAACCACTTTTTGGATTCAGGAAACCTCAAAAAGTACCTATCTATCAAAATCTCGACAATTAATTTTTTTGAGAGAAAGTAAAACCAAACTTTCAGATAGTTTTTTTTTTTTTTTTAAACCGCTTTCAATGAGATAACTCGGGCAGTACTTATTGTCTGAAAGTTATATGATTTACAATACATTCTACTCAAATGTCAGCATAAACATTTCTTCCAATTTTCTACCTGAAACAAGGGGATGATTTGCACCTATTTCTTTCTTAGCTTTTTTTTTTAAATATAAAATAGAATATGAATTGATAATTTTTTCATTAAAGATAAATAATATCAATAAAATTTATTAATAAAAAATTCAATTTATTCATAGTACAAAATAATATTAAAATTCATAAATCAATTATTTTTTTATGCTCGTAAAATGTATACAGTATTTAATTTTGCTCCCAAAATTGTTTGAAAAAAAAAATCCCAAGTTTTTGTATAGCCTTTGTTTATTCCTTTACCTGCTTTGAAAAGAAAAATAGTTTCTTTAAAAGGTAATTGACCCTTTTCCTTTTCATGAAACATACAAATGTCAATCACTATTTAATTATGAATAAAATTCAAATTTATTTAATAAATTTTGATTTTAAATTAATTCGATATTGGCAAATACTAATCGGTTATCAAAAATAGATTCTATTCATTTTTTGAAACACATTTTTCTATAAAAAAAAGAACCCAGAATGGGTTTAAAACATGAAAATATTCTCTAATTTGCAAGCCACGAATTTTTCCTAGAAAAACCCTTTTCAAAAAAAAAAAAAGGAAGAATAAATGACATATTTCTAAGTGCAAATTATTGATTTTTTCTCTTACCTCTATATATGTTAATATATATGTGCCTAAAATGATGTGTGTGTCTGCTCAAAAAATGCATGAAGGAAATTAGCTAAGAAGTTGAAATTAGTTCGAAGACTACTTAAATATTTCCCTTTGTTTAAAATTTTTACTTGATGATTTACAATATAGGCCTACTGTTCTATCATTAATATTTAAGCATATTAAATATTGATCCGTGGGATGGAGTCAGCCAAGGAAAATAAAAACAAATTCATTCTGTCGACGTTTCGACCGCCCGTCGCGCTCATCTTCATTGTACAAGTAGCCTTACTGTCAAACACATGCCGTGTATTATATATTAAATCATTATTGTTTCTTTCAACAAATACATTGTTAATGCTTGTTGAAATTGTTTAATGATGTCAATCGACTATCGCGTCACTACCATCTGTAACATTTGACACTTAGACTGTCCCGAAGAAGAGCACGACTGGCGCTAGAAACGTCGACAGAATAAATTTGTTTTTATTTTCCTTGGCTGACTCCATCTCACGGATCAATATTTAATACTCACAGCCAGCATATTAATTATTTATTTAAGCATATTTTTAATAAAAGTTTTGTCTAATTAAGAGAGGGCCGGGCCCCTCGAGGCTCAGAGGAAAACAGAAAAATTTGGATTAAAAAAAAAAAAAAAATTAATGAAAATTGGGGCCCGGCCCTTCGGGGCTCATTTATATCCGATATTTTAAAAATATTTTTGTATAATTATGGGGGTGGGGATATTTAAAAATGAGTTCGCCCCCTCCCTCCCGAAAAAAAATTTTATATACCCCCTGGAAAAAAATATTAATTTCTTTTTAATTAATTAAAAAAAAATATAATATGACCTTATCTAATTTTGAGTTTGCTAACCATGTGCATTGGTTTTGGAGAAATCCAGGAGACAGGCAAACAAACATCAGTGATTAAATATATTTATGTATTTTATAAATACCTTTCTATAATCAAGGGCGGACACAATGGTAGGAAGTAAAGGGAGCAATTACCCCCCTCCCCCCGCAATATTCCAAGCTGTCTGGGATGTAATATTGCGATCGTGTCAAAAATTCGATGACGAGGATAATGATAGAAATACACTTTTTGAGGGTCCTTGATTCCAAAAAAAAGGATCTCTCCAAATGGTCTGTCGGGGAGTGTATTCAAATCTACAGTATTTCGACACAAAAAATGTTGTCAAATAGAGAATGCAACTTTAAATTACCGAAAGTAAGAAAAAGATGTGTGATGTGCAACCAATCAGACCAGGCAAAGAAATAATTACCCTCCCCCGAAAAACTTGTCTATAATAGGCCCTATATATTCCTGTGAGGATAAGAAAAAATTTTAATTTTATAACAGTGTTGTTTCAAATTTTATTATTATTAATATAAAGTGAAAATTAAAACTTATTCCCTAAAAATTTAGTAATTTGTTAAAAATAATTAGAGCCTATTCATGTTAAGTAACGGTGGTGCTAACGATATTAATATTATTTTGATTGTAAATAAAAATCTTGTTTTCATCAGTTTAAATTTATTTAGACCTACGCGAAAAGCATATTTTAGACTTCAAATATAGCTAAATGTTCTTTTACTTGAAGTAAACTCATGTCTTCTCTAAGCGCAAGACAAAAGACCGACCCTCGCTTTGTTCATCCAAAATTTTAAAACCTACCTGCCTGTCTAAATTTAAAACCCGCAGAGTGCAGCACTAGATGACAAAAAATTTCATTAAATAATATTACTTTTACTCTAAAATTAAAATTCTAATTAACTGATTAGGCTAGAAGCATGAAATTTTTTTTAAAAGATTCTTTGAAACAATACCGAGGTCGCTCTTTTGTTATATTTTGAAAAAGGCTTTTAGTTTTTTTTTTAAATTGAACTAAAAGATTGACCCACTTTTACTTTCTCTTACCTTTACATACATTTTCAAATTTGAAACTTATTTTATTTAAAAACTAAAAGCCTTTTTCAAAATATCACAAAAGAGTGCCCTTGGTATTGTTTCAAAGAATCTTTTAAAAAAAATTTCATGCTTCTAGCATAATCCGTCAATTAGAATTTTAATTTTAGAGAAAACAACAAATATAGACTTTCAAACCCTAGATATTTTATTAAAACGTTAAAATAGAGGAAAGTTTATTTGAAATAAAATATAGAACTCATTCTTATCTACGAAATAGAATTAAAAATATTTGAAAAATATGAATTTAATTTTTCATATTTTTTTGGGAGACTCAGCCTTAAACATATGACACTGGGAAAATATGGGGGGTTTGATGAGGATTAAGAATCTACTTTTGTTATTTTTGTATCTCAATTATTTTTCGAGTTATACTCAAAAAACGATACAAAATTTGAGAAGGCTTAATATCATTAAATATAAAAGGTAGAAGATATTTAAGATTTCGAATAAATTCTGTATTTAATGCAGATAACGAATCAATAAACAGAAATTTTATATCTTTTTTAGTTTTTAGCAAATTTACGAAAATTCAAGCAAACAGATGTGACTCTCTCTTATTAAATAGAGCAAACTAGTAATTGACATAAATGTGTAAGATTCAGGATTTAGTGCTGATTTTAATGCACTATTCACTATTTCTATATTTTGAATAGTTTTTTTATTATTTTGAAAAGAAAAAATTCATCTGTCAAAATAAATTAAAATCGATTTTTTATTATTTTTAGGACATTCCTTGGGCGAAAATGGATTGTTTTAGTTAGAATATTTTATATTTTAATTTATTCAATCGACATCAAGCCCTAAATGTGTTTATTTAATTAAAAAACAATAAATTAGAAAATATTGGCGGGAGTTGACGTTAGAAGTCGTGAGTGTCATCAATAAACCCTTATTTTATGTGGGCGTAGCTAAATAAAAAAATTCCTATGGCTTTATAATTAATTCAAGAGACCAGTTTTGCATTTTGCCTCAAATCCGTGAATAAATAAGAGAGATTTAGCGATTTTTTGAAAAGCGATCTCGCGCTAGACAAAAGGCTTAGACAAGAGTTACGCAAGTCTCCCTGGCTTGTCGCCGGGCGCCGATCGAATTGGAAAAAAAATTTGATGCTCTTCCATTACTTGAAATAATTGTCAAATTGATTGATTTCATCTGTTTATACTCAAATTTTATAAAATTTAATTCTAAAAATGGCTATAAAATCTTATAATGTTGCTAAATTAAGGGATCTTAGAAATTTTTTTATACATGTTGTGGGTTGTGTATAAACAACTGGTAAAATAAAATTAACAAACCTCAAAAATTGAAAGCTGAATTGATAAAAACAACAAGGACTAGAATATTGTCACAAGAGGACATAAAATTTCATCCAATTTTGATATGAAATGAAATCTTTTTTTTTAGAAAAATTGGCTCTGCATAGAGCGCTAATTTAACGAAACCATTGGAGCTAGAAGGCTAGAAATTTTATATACACGTAGGCAAACATTCAGAGATCAATGATCCTTGTGACTTGAATATCTCCACTGTCTTTTTTTTTTTACTCCACTGTTTTAAGAGGTATAATTATGATGAATATACGGAAAGAATGGTTCTTCAGCTAAAGATTTCACTATTTATTTTTTTTCCTATCATTCTATTTTACCGCGCTGCGGTAAATTATAATTTGAAATTTGTGTGACCATCGTACCAATTTTTTTTTTTTTTTTTTTTTACGAGTCTTTAAAATTCTTTTTAATCTGTCCGAAGACATAATTTTAATTTTTTATTATTTTATTTTCTCAGAAAAGAGGGGAGGGCGCCAAAGCGTCAAGAGCAATAATCAGGGAGGAGGGGTGGGGGAGGCAGCAGACAGGCGCCGCCCTCCCCTCCTTTGCTCGAATTAAGACGTCTAATAAATTAACATAGAAAAGAAATAAAATATTGAATCTTCAAATGTCTCTAACTCACAAACCGCTTCTTCAATTTGCATCGGATTTTTTGTAATGAGTTTAGAATTTCCTAGAGATTACTTAGATGAAGTTAAAATTTAATATTTAAACATTTATTTTTTCATTATATCTCACCATCCGATTAGCCAATCAGATGAGAGCAAAAAGGATCAATGATCTATATTCTCTGAATTTTTGCCTACGTGTATATAAAAGTTCTAGCCTACTAGCTCTAATAATTTCGTTAAATTAGCGCTCTAAAGGTTTAGACCCGCTCAACGAATGTGTTCAGGGTCCACGCAGAGTCAATTTTTCTCAAAGGACTCAAAAAAAAAAAAAAATTCATATCGTATCAGGATTGGATGAAATTTTATGTCCTCTTTTTACGTAAAATTCAGCTTTCAATTTTTGAGACTTGTTAATTTTATTTTACTAGCTCGTTGTTTTTAAACAACCCACAACATGTATACAAAATTTGGTGTGACAAGCCCAGCAGATTTTTTTTTAGCTAAATATTTTTCGAGATCTATATATCTATTTTCGTTACGAGTTAGTAACTTGCGCGACTAACTGCATATAAGGGGAAGTGAGTTTTATTGGTGCAGGTCGAGGGTCCGGTGGCCTGGTGCAATGGATAGCACGCCTATGCCCCGGAAAGGCGGAGATCCTGGGTTCGATTCCCGGAGGCCATGGGATGTTTGGCCTCATCAATAGAAAACACTCACATGTCTTGTTAAAAAGATTTTTTTTTGTCGACATGTATTTAGTTTCCGACGGTACGGCACATTCGATTTTCAAGATGTAAAATTTATAAGTATGGAAAAATATTTATATTTTGTTACCATAGCAACCATTTCTCGTATCTTTTCTATGGAGTACAAGCAGCGGCGTAACCAGCCTTTGAGGGCGGGGGGGGGGCGAAGCTCAACTAGGGCGCCGATTTTCCAGGGGGCTCCGCCCCCTGGACCCCCTTGCTCGCCTTCGGCGAGCAATTGCCCGCCAAAGGCTGGCAAGTTTCTTGCATCCTGTAATTTCCTCAGCGAATTTGTGAAACAAATGAATTTGTTTATATTTACATGTTTTTTAATGACACCTGTATGATTTTGTTTTGATTTTTCTTTCCAAATTTAACGAAAAATGTCGTTTTCTTCTGTGATTATTTCAAAAACTATTCAGTTTTCGGAAAAATATCAAAGAATAAAAACTTTTTAAAATTGAGTATTTTATCATAATATAACAACGAAATTGAAAATTTCGAAATTTCTGAAAAAACTTATTAGCCAAAGTACTACGTCCAAGTGACGTATTTACTCAAAAAGTTGATAGAAATCTACAATTTTAGTGTAAGGAGCATATACCAAATTTCATCTATCTAGCCGCTTTGGTTTTTGAGCAATCGTGTTCACACACACACCCAGACGTAATTCCAAAAGAATATACGAGAAAGTCTCGGCGAAGTCATTCCCCATATTTTTTTTAACACACACTTTTTTCCCACTCACACTCATACACACATGCACACAGTCTTTTCGGCAACTTAGGCCATATAAGACTTTGACTTTGACATTTGGTATCCAAATGGGTTAAATAAAATCATCGGACTGCCTGGGATCCGAACCCCCGATTAGAGCCCTGCACGGGTACGGGTTGGCCCGTAGGCCCGTTACCCGCCCGGCCCGCGGACCGGGCCGGGCGGGCTTTGGAGGCCATGAAAAAATTACGGGCGGGTAGCAAGTCTAAATAAACGGGTTCGGGCAGACGGGCATGCAAATGAAATTTTATTTAAAAATTGCTAGACATTCGTTCATTCATTCACTAAATCTCGGGCGGAAATGGACGGGTTTGAAAAAATTCCGGGCGGGCTCGGGCGGGCCTGAAGAATGGTAAAAGCCCTTTCATTTTGAGAAAATCGAAAAAAACTGAAAAACTACATCAGTAAAATACTAGTACTTTTTGGCCGATTTTGATTAAAAGTTTATTTTCACGGTCCCGGGGGATGTTTAACTTAAATATAACATTTCAGTCTTATAGCTCAATTCCTTCATGCTTAAAAAAATTTGGAATTTCAAAAAATTAAATATTAAGGCTTATACGAATCCTGAGTAAATCTCCACAGCCATAAAACATCAAATTAAGGCTTATATATTGCAAAATAAAAATAAAGACTCAAGTACAAGAGTAAAGTCTGCTTCAAACAATTCCGAGGGCAAAATGAAAATATACATTTCAAAGAGCATCTAAAAAATAAATGATTTTTGAATTTTAATCAAAATCGTTTGAGCGAATTTTGAGAAAATCGAAAAAACTGAAAAAGTACATGTATATAGAGGTAAGGGAAAGTAAAAATTTTAAGATCCCTTAATTTAGCAACATTATAAGATTTTATAGCCATTTTTAGAATTAAATTTTATAAAATTTGAGTATAAACAGATGAAATCAATCAATTCGACAATTATTTCAACTAATGGAAGAGCATCAAATTTTTTTTTCCAATTCGATCGGCGCCCGGCGACAAGCCAGGGAGACTTGCGTGACTCTTGTCTAAGCCTTTCGTCTCGCGAAGATCGCTTTTCAAAAAATCGCTATATCTCTCTTATTTATTCACGGATTTGAGGCAAAATGCAAAACTGGTCTCTTGAATTAATTATAAAGCCATAGGAATTTTTTTATTTAGCTACGCCCACATAAAATAAGGGTTTATTGATGACACTCACGACTTGTAACGTCAACTCCCGCCAATATTTTCTAATTTATTGTTTTTTAAATAAATAAACACATTTAGGGCTTGATGTCGATTGAATAAATTAAAATATAAAATATTCTAACTAAAACAATCCATTTTCGGCCAAGGAATGTCCTAAAAATAATAAAAAATCGATTTTAATTAATTTTGACAGATGAATTTTTTTTTTTCAAAATAATAAAAAAACTATTCAACATATATAAATAGTGAATAGTGCATTAAAATCAGCACTAAATCCTGAATCTTATACATTTATGTCAATTACTAGTTTGCTCTATTTAATAAGAGAGAGTCACATCTATGTTTGCTTGAATTTTCGTAAATTTGCTAAAAACTAAAAAAGATATAAAATTTGGATACAAAAATAACAAAAGTAAATTCTTAATCAGTGGCGTAGTGAGCTTAACTCGCGCCCGGAGCAGAATATATTTTTAGTGCCCCCTCCCTCGCATTCGAAAACCATAACATTATACAGGGGCGTATATAGAAATTTTTTTGGGAGGGCCCGAACTCAAAAATTTTCTTGCCTGCGGAAAATTTTTTGCCCTGCTGTTAAAATCATTTTACCATTTTTTTAGGGAGGCTAAGTTTTGCCGAATTTTTCCCCCTTCCTGCGGAAAAATTTTATTTTTTTTTCGGAACCAAATTTTTTTTAATTTTTTTCCCGGACATTAAAATTATTTTTTGTTTTGCGAATTTGTTTGGCGCCCCTTTGTGAGTAGAGCCCGGGGCATGATGACCCCCCTTGCCCCCCCTCTCGCTACGCCACTGGGTTCGTGGTTGACATCAGCCCCCTCCCCTCTGCCCTGATTGTCTCCAGGCGCCCTCCCCTCTTTTTTAGGAAAAATTCTTTCTCTTTTTAAAAATAATAATTTAACAGCTTTTAATTCAAATTTTTTTTTTTGGACATTTGGAAGAATTATAAAAATTGAACGAGAAAAAAAAATTAATTAAGCATTCAGAGAATATTGCCAAATAAATGATAGGTATATATTTAGTTAGATGTAAAATCTTTCAATTCTTCATCATCACATGCATGGGCGTACCCAGGATCAAATCTAGGGGGGGGTGCATGGTCAGATCATGGTCGTCCAGGGGGGGGGGGGCAGATCATGGTCGTCCAGATTGTGACATAGCTATTTTTTATATAGAGGTGTAAAGCCTTCGAATTAAAGGCCTAAAAACCCTCGAGTCCTAACAAAAAGAATCATTTCCCGTCGCCATCCACCAATTTTGTTTCGTTTCATCACTTTATAAACATTTAATTTTTTTTTTGTTGCTTCTAGGGGGGGGGGGGGCAGCAGCCTCTCGCTGGGTACGCCCATGATCACATGGTCGTTATATTTATTTGAACACAAGCGATATTTCGACCTTGTATTACTGTAGGGTAGTTAAATATCAAAGTGTAAAATTTAATTTAGATGAAATGATTTGAGTACTTCAAACAATTTTCACAAAATATTACTGATGTACTTTTTAAAAGGGCATCTAAATAATTGATTTATATGAATTTTAATCTAAAAAGTAAAAGATTTAAATTCTGTTACCATGGCAACCATTTCACCTATCTTTCCTATGATGAACAAGAGTAAAGTGGTCTTCAGAAGATTTCAACCGCAAAATGAGAATATACATTTTAAAGAGCATCTAAAAAATAATTGATTTATTAATTAAAAAAAAAAAATCGTTATAGAAAATCGAAAAAAACTGAAAAACTACATCAGTAAAGTACTAGTACTTTTTGGCTGATTTTGATTAAAAGCTTATTTCCACGCCTCAGGGGGGTGTCTAACTTAAATATAAAAAATTTCACCCTCCTAGCTCAATTCCTTCATGCTTAAAATTGAACACACATAGGCAAGAGAATGTAAAAAAAAAAAAAAAAAATTAGGGGAGCCGTGAGATATTTATTTGGTTCACGACGGGGCCGCGACTCAAAAAGTTTAACAAGCACTGAACTAAAGTTCTAAAGGGATGGATTTTATTATTTAATATATTTATGAGAAATAAGCATCTCTTTAATTGAAGACAAAATATTTTGAAATTTTATTTTTTCTAAAAGGATTGAATTCTTTATAGATAAATATGCAGTCTTTTATTCTTAGAGTTAAATAAAGTTTCGAATAAAATTTTATAAAAGCATAAAAAGATGAAATCAATCAATTAGGCAATTATTTCAAATGATGGGAGAGCATCAATTTGTTTTTTCAAATTCGATCTGCGCCCAGAGTGCAGCCAGGGAGCCTCGCTTCACTCTCGTCTAGGCTTTTCTTCACGCGCAGATTCGCTTTTCAAAAACTCGCTATATCTCTCTTATTTTTTGTTCGATTTGTGGAAAAATGCAAAACTGGTCTTTTCAATCAATTATAAAGCTATAGACATTTTTTTATTTAACTACGACTACATAAAATGGGGGTTTATTATTTGCCTTTTACATCTTCAAATTTTAACTGCCTCTTTCATTTTCTAATTATCCTAATTTAATTAAATAAACACATTTAGGCCTTGATATTGATTGAATAACTTAGTATATAAAATATTCAAGCAAAAACAATGAAATTTTAGCCTCAAAACGTTCTGAAAATGATTAAAAATCGATTTTCCAAATTTATTTTGACATATTAATTTTTACTTTCTCTTAAAATTCAAAAATCAATTATTTTTTTGATGCTGTTCTCATTTTGCTTTCAAAATTGTTTGAAGACCACCATGGGCGTAACTAGAGAATTTGGCTGGGGGGGGGGCATGGGACCAGCTATCCTCCGGTGGGCCTGGAAAGCCCCATATTTTCTCAATTTTTCTTGGGGCAAGGAGCTTTCTGGGAGGGGGCAGGCCCCCCCGGCACCCCCTAGTTACACCCATGAAAAGGACACAAGTATCTTAATAGTTTAAAATATTTTATTTAAAAAATATTTTTATTTGTGGGAATAGGTCCATTTTGAGTGGATACTAACGGAAGAAAAATATATTTTTTTAAATTATATCATTGTTAATTCTAAGGCCAAAGCGCCTTTAACACCCGTCTCAGGAAGAAAAATAAATAAATCCCACCTCAATAATCAATCAAAAGTTAGAATATATTTATTTCCTTTATTAAAATAATTTTTTCTTATTCATTTTTTTAAATTATTTAATTTGTTTTTTTCTTCTAATTTGATGAATATAAAAAAAAAAAAAAAACAAAAAAAAAACAAATAGTTTTATTACTTTTTTTTTATTTCTGTCTTTAATGGCTTCTCAGAAAAGATGACGTCACGCGCATTGTTTGCAATCCGGTTCATGTGCACCAAGGACGATGACTCAGCATCTTTAAGCGACTCTCTCCATCTCACTCGCACTCATTACCTTCGCTCTCTTTCTATTCAAATGCCAGTCCAGAGCCTCTTTTAAACCACAATATTTGAACTTTTGCTTTTTCAAGGAGGGGGGCGTCTTTTAGGCCCCCTCCCCTCCCCCTCCCCCTTTAGGTTGTCCCCTCCGTGCTATTTATACTAATTTTATGAAATTTGTTTGATTAAATTAAGGATTATTTTCATTTTAACAAAATGTTTTATAGAATGGACACCAGGTGGCAGCACTTGCCGGCGGTGCCTTGCAATTATGCACACCATTTGCTTGGAAGGCTGTCTGTCTTTATTCAATTCGAGTCCCTAAAGAAAAAAAATAAATGAACTAAAGGTCTAAAGGGATGGATTTTATTATTTAATATAATTATGAGAAATAAGCATCTCTTTAATTGAAGACAAAATATTTTGAAATTTTATTTTTTCTCAAAGGATTGAATTTTTTATAGATAAATATGCAGTCTTTTATTCTTATAGTTAAAAAAAAGTTTGGAATAAAATTTTATAAAAGCACAAAAAGATGAAATCAATCAATTTGGCCATTATTCCAAATGCTGGGAGAGCATCAATTTGTTTTTTCTAATTCGATCGGCGCCCAGAGTGCAGCCAGGGAGCCTCGCTTCACTCTTGTCTAGGCTTTTCTTCACGCGCAGATTCTCTTTTCAAAAACTCGCTATATCTCTCTTATTTTTCGTTCGATTTGTGGAAAAATGCAAAACTGGTCTTTTCAATCAATTATAAAGCTATAGACACTTTTTTATTTAACTACGACCACATAAAATGGGGGTTTATTAATTGCCTTTTACATCCTCAAATTTTAACTGCCTCTTTCATTTTCTAATTATCCTAATTGCTTTTGTCTCTCTTGATTTCTTTTCTAAGTATTTTTTTTCTTACATTCGAGGATTCAAGGCTCTTCTCGAAATTTTTAAAAGCCCTATATTTTTGAATTCCTCGTCATACTTAAAGATTGTTGGTTTCTTTTTACTTTCTCTTACCCTATATATGAAATATATAGAGAGAGAAAGTATTGCGATCATGTCAAAAATTCGATGTCGAGATTTTGATGGATATACATGTTTTGAGGTCCCCTGAGTCCAAAAAAGTGGGTCCCGCAAATTGGTCTGTGTGTGTGTGTGTGTGTATTTGTGTGGACGATTTTTAGCATGAAGGAATTGAGCTACCGGATTGAAATTTTATATTTAACTTAGGTACCTTTGAAGAATCTCAAAATAAGCTTTTGAACAAAATCGGCCAAAAAGTACTAGTACTTTACTGATGTACTTTTTCAGTTTTTTTCGATTTTCTCAAAATTCCCTCCAAGGATTTTTTTTAAAATTCATAAATGAACTATTTTTTAGATGCTCTTTAAAATGTATATTCTCATTTTGCCGTTGAAATCTTCTGAAGACCACTTTACTCTTGTTCTTCATAGGAAAGATAGAAATGGTTGCCATGGTAACGGAATTTAAATCTTTTTCTTTTTATTAGATTAAAAATCAATTATTATTTAAATTCCCATTTTTTTAAAATTTATTTGTGTCTTTAATTGTTTCAAAGAAAACATATATGTCTCTCTCCCACTTGCAAACATTATCGTCTCTCTCTACTCTTTTTAAATTCCCTTTCCACCTTATCTTCGCATAGGAACAATGTTAATTTCCTATAGGGATTTGTATGTTAATTTCGATTCAAAAGGGGGTCCCCTTTGGAACTTTTTACGCATTTAAAAATTTTTTTTCCAATTCATATGAAATTTTGTATTTATTTACGATTCTATATTGTGTATAAAATGTCCAAATATGAGATTAAAATTTTGAAAAATAACCATAGTTTATTTCAAGCAGTCAACATTTAAAATCCAAGTTTGAAACTAAGGTGCTATCGGAAACTAAATATATCTCGACACAAAAAATCTGGTGTGACCAGCACAGTGCGCAACTTTCTCTTACCGAAGGGTAAGAGAAAGTTGTGTGCTGTGCGCCAGTCACACCAGATTTTTTTTTTTTTTTTTACTCAATATCTACCACCTTTAGCTTTGGCACCATCATTAAAAATAATGCCTTAGTGATTCTCGATACTTGATTCTAGCGAGTCCCGAGGTAAGCAATTTTGGGGCTAAAACATCTTTTTTTTTTTAATGAACGTTAAATTTACTTATTTATTTTATTTTTTTCCTTTTCTCTTTTCTTTCGAAGGGGAAAAATTATCAATTCTCAATACAGTTCTAAATGCAATTCTCAATACAACTCTAAATGCTAAATTCTGAATACAATTCTCAATTATGAATACTAAACTCTAAATACTAATTTTCTCCCCATCGGGAGGATATTCTCACCCCCCATCAAGCATCTTATTTTATTCCCCCTCATCAAAAAAAAACTTGTTTTCACCCTCATTTATAATAAACAAAGATTCTGTCATTCCTCATATTATTATCATCATTTTTTTTTTTTGTATTAAATTATTTTTATATTAAAAAAAAAAAAAAACTTTTATTATTATTTATTATTTTTTAAACCCTCTTTCACCCTTTACAGCAAAAGATCGCCCAACCTGAAATATTAATTTATTTTATTTTTTCTTTAGCCTTTTTGGCGTTAACATTAATATTTATTTAAATTCATTCCACATCACACCTGCTCTTCAGATTTGGCTCCTTAGGACTATCTATCCCCCAATTTAAAAAATAGCTGCAATATTGAGTCAATTCTTCATATATAGATAGAAGGAATTAAAAATATTTGCAATGATATAATATAAAAAAATTTAGGTTTGAGATAACAAATTAAAAACTTGAGTAGAGGATATTAATTATTTTTTTTAAATAAAAAACATATATTATTATTAATGTTGATCAATTTCGAATTTGCTTTGAGCTGACAATGGATCCATTCTATGTAAGTTCAAAAGTAATTTCTCTTCAATCTTATTGACAGCCTCAAGTGTCAAAACCAAGGTTTCATGTTTTAGCATGCTATAAACATTCAATCCTAGAAAATAAAAAAAATAATTAATATTAAAATATGGAAACGTTCTTAAATATAAATCATAGGTTATAAAGTAAAAAATCTGGTATGACTGTTCGCACAGCACCCGACTTTCTTTTACCTTAGGTTCTGTGCTAGTTAGTCTCACCAGATTTTCTGTGTCGACATGTGTTTATGTTTGGGCAAAATTGCGCTCTCTGGACTCGAACCAGGACTTCGACGCTTTAGCTGAGGGCGGATTACCATTATCCTAGGTCACCGGCCTGATATTAATGATTTTTACATTTTTAGATTAAAAAAAAAACAATACAATTTTCACAATAGGAGGTTTTTTGCATTTTCTATAAATTAAAAAAAAAATTTTTTTAATTAATAACAATTAAAAAAAATGCTTTCTATTATATAAAATGCTCACGAATTTAAATCATTTAAAAAAAAAGCCGCATTAAAAATACTTTAAAATGCCTCAGTAGTTTCGGACTAAAGACTCAAAGTGCCCTCCTGAAGCCCCTTAACATGAAAAGGTCTTAAGTCTGCATGCCATGTTTATTGTGCCGACGACCTAGGATAGAGGTAGTCCGCTCGCCGCGAAAGCGCGCAGGTCCTGGTACGAGACCAGGGGGTGCAATTTTGCCAAATCATAAACACAAACTCATCTTCAAACACTGCTCTACCTAATTAAAACCTTTACTTGTTCAATAACTTGATGGTCGTTTAATACAACCATCAATAAAGTATGTGCACAAACAAGCAAATCTAGTTATGTTATAAAATAAATAAGTATTTTAAATATACATTACCATAAACAGGCATTAAATTCATATGATTTATTTTATCTGATGCTATGGAGATATTAGTTGGCATTATGTCATTCCTACAAAAAAATTTAAATAAAATATTTAAACTGAGATTTTTTTTGATTATAATTAAATAAATCAAATATTTAATATTTTAAATTAAAGAATTGTATATAACTTACGTATCAACAAATAAAACAGAATTGCCCCAATTTCTGTGTTCTCGTAATTCTTCTAAATATTTTGGATCATCTGTTGGTATGTCCAAGTTGTCAATTACAAATAAATCATCCTGAAATATTAATATAAATAAATTAAAAAACAATAATGATTTCTTAAACTTAATCTAATAATAATAATGTTTAAGAGGGATTTATTTTAGGGGGTAAGTTTCAAATTAAACTGTAAAAATATATTGTTTAAAAGAACAATAAATGCGATAATTATATAATTATATTGTTTGATCACTAAAATCATCTGACAATCGGATGTTTTATAGGATATTCGATAAAAAATTCGATCTTTGCTTATAATTCATGCAAATAAATTAAGGCAATAAGATGCCATCCTTCCGCGCGCCAGGCCCCCTGGTTTTAGGCTTTTAATCTTTTAAAAACTTTAGTAAAATATGATTATTACAAAAATATAAATTAAAATATATATCCAATATATTTTTATATTTTTTATTTATATAGAGCCCGGATGTTCATGAACAATCAAACCTTAAAATATGTATGCATTAATGTACCAAAACAGTAAAAATATGCTTTATCACAAATTGAGTTTATTTTTATTTTTGTAAAAAATAGGGATTAATAAACATCTTGTATTTCAGCCAACCACTGAAGAAGCCCTACAGCGGGGGGGGGGGGGAAATCATTGTCTGGGCAAATAAAGTTTTGTTAAAAACTTTTGATTTTTAATGAACATTTATTGAATAGTGAAAGAAGTTCTTGAGCTTCATCTAATAAAAGTCTTTATTTTGTCGACGTTTCGAGTGTCGATCGGCACTCATCACCAGGACAAAATTGATATTAAAATGTCAAGTTCGTTGACATTGTACTGTAGCAATGTACACATATTTATCAATCCATATTTTCTTTAACGTTTGGAGGTCAAATTCGAATCAGCCCACATCCTCACAATATAATAATCCAGCAATCAAGAAACTAATTGATAAACATTGTTTTTAATTTAAATTCAGGATGAGAGATGCTAACTAAGCCATTTACGAACATATACGAACGGAATAGTCGTGAGTTAATAAACAAACCCGCCTTACCGGGATCAATCTATGTAATTTATATCTCATTAACAAATTACCTGAGCTAATTTCACTGATAATGTTGAAACGAGGCCCAACAATCTACTATTAAAGGGTAACATGTAAAAATAAGGCTTGGGACCACGAGGGCCATGGGCGACGCCACCGCCTTTAAAAAATTGGAGATCTTATACTTCCGTGACGAGCTCTTCCTAAACCTTTTTGAGGCCAAGGCTTCCTGCCTCCTCCTCTCACTTCTGCCCGAGTTTTGGCCACCGCATAATTCTATAAATAAAAATAAAGATTAATTAGTGAAATTATCCAAGAGTTTGATTTATTCTTGGTTCCTCTACTACTAGAGATTACATAAATTCTCCCTTATATCGGCTGATCGATTGAAGTGTAATATATATATATACAAAAACAATGTCATTTAAATGCCATTATTTATTGTGCCGGGGTTTTGTCAGAAATTCTTTAACAAGATTTCTCAAATACTAAATAGAAGTTAAAGGCAAAAAAGTTGATTTATTCATAAGATATTTGTAAATGCCAGAAATTTATATCACTTACAAATCAAAAAGGAAGATTACAACTTTATTTGATTGAATACTTACTACATATTTATACATAATTTGCCATCGGATATTTTGATGAATTATATCAATCCTTGGAGAACAAGCAAATATTTCAGGGTGTAAATCAATTAAGCCCAATTTGACTTCTTCGAGGGTGTTAATATTTTCAACCCATACTTGTCTTGGAGGCACAATTTTTGAAGGAAATTCAAGTTCTCTTGAAGTAATAATTGGCAACTTCCTATTTATAATTTTATCTTCTAAAAAATTTAAAATATTACGTTTAATAATATTACAAAAAATTAAATAAAAATACACAAATACCAATTATTTTTGGTGTGTTTGCTTGGGTACAAAATGAAGAGACAAAACGCAACGCTCTTATTCTTAAAATATTTAAATTTGAAAGCGCCATTGTTTTAAAAAAGAATCAAATATATTTATTATTTCTTCATTTAGGTATAATGAAAATAATCATTTTATTGTTTATTCTATATATCACAAAATTGGCTTAGGTTATGACTTGGTTATGTTTATTCTTAAAGAGCGCTTACAGCGCCTCTATCAACAATCACTCAAGCTATATTTTAACGCGGGCATATTTAAATATTTTATTTCAAATGAATTAACAACCAAATTTATATAAAAATGATGTCTAAATGGGCTCAGATGACGAAAAAGTTTTATAATAATTATTCTAAAAATTTTAAAAATCTATATATTTTTAAAATTAACATATAGGGGATGCAAATAGGGATACTGAGTACAAATCAGCCGATCCGTGGTTCGACTCCGGGCAGCATCCCGATCTATTTTCGGCTGTAAATTAATTTTCTTCACGGACCCTGTTATAATATTTGAGGCTGGGTATGGAAATAAAATTTGCAAATAAAAAAATATTAATTTATTAATTGTGAAAACATCGATTTTCGGTATTTTTATTTACATTATCGATGGAACTCAAATTAAAATTAAGTGCAGTAATTATTTGTGATGGTGTAAAATTGAGAAAGAATAGAAATATTTCATACAAATGATAAAATAAAAATAAAACAATATTGATTAATACAATTTAAAAAATGTATACCCTATTATCAGCGGCGTAACTAGCCTTTGAGGGCGGAGGGGGCGAAGCTCAACAAGGGCGTCGTTTTTTAAGTTGTAATATAATTTAAAAGAAAACTATCCGTCTTTTTGGACAATCTATGGAAAGAAATGATAAAATCACCGTCCCTGGGCTATATTTTAGATGTCTCAGGGCGCCTATGTCGGTATCGAGGGGCGCCAAAGGCTTTATGCGCCTGGGGCGGAGGGGGCGAGCCCCCCTTCGCCCCCACCTAGTTACGCTACTGCCTATTATAGGTGTATAGTTTATTTAGGGGAAATAAATTAAAGTATATATATATATATATATACTAAATAGTATACATTTGCTATTTAAATGCTTTTTATTTTTTAAAGTAATTTAAAGAAAATTTAAAATAAATATATATATGAAATTGATCAAAATAAAAACAAAAAAAATAAATAAATAAGGCATATTTATTTAGTAGTCTCTGATTTCTAAAAAATATCTTCATTAGAAACCATTAGAAACTGCTATAATATATAAAATAAAATCTAAAAATACTTTCTCTTATTATTTTTATTTTAAAAATTAATTAACATTTAAAGCGCCGGGCGCTGGATCCGTTGACATATTGAGAGACAGATTCTTAAATCAAAACTAGATGAGGGCACGAGACAAGGTTGAGGAGCAACGAACGAGTCTGCAACAGAGAGTCCAAGGCAATGAATCCCAGTGCATAATAGCCTTAACAACGTATAACATTTTAACATATTTCTTTAGCTAAGCTATTGTCTAATAAATAAATAAATTAATACTTTTTACCATTGTAATCTTATTTTTTTTTTGTGATAATTGAATGATCTGGGAAACGAACGATTCAGAATTTTAAGTTTGGTGAATAAGTGCCAGGCTAATATATATATACAGTAGAGGAAGGCTAGGATTAATTGTAAAATAATCTAGTTTAATAATTGCTTTCAAGTTGTGGCTGTAATGTGATTATAATAGAGAGATGGAAATATCAGCCAAATTGGAATGCTCGAGGTTCAATAAAACTCCCAGAATTTGGCCTAACTGAAGATGGACAAATAAATTCAGGCCGAAACGTTTTATTCTGAGAGTTTTATTGAACCTCGAGTATTCCATTTTTGGCTGATATCTTCTTCAGCAGCCTTCTGCTGCTCGTTTTTATTTTTTAAGTAATATCCAACCGCTTCGAACTGAACGGTTTTGGACCGAAGCCGAAAAAATCCCTAGTTGTTTTAAATTTTTCTTTTCTAAAGGAAAACCGACCTTAACAGGACCGAACCCTACAAAGTTGTTTTAAATCATATACGAATCCCCAGCTGAGAATTCCCTGAGATAATGTTTTAAGAGTATTTGTTCTTCGTTTCAGACAAATTTCTTTTTGTTTAGTGAGCTTAACTTGTAACACTGACATGCATTCGATTTAATTTTGCTGCAATTTTAAAGTATATTTACTTATCTCGATATTCTTTACTAGCACAATTGATAATATCACGAAATATTTGCTTCTTTGAGTATTTGAAGCCCTTAAATAACTAAAAAACAAACATAATCATATAAAACCGACGATGTCAAATGGTTGATATATGTAAATCAAGCGCCAAATTAACTTGCAAAGAGACAATTCATTCATACGTTCTATTGTTCAATGCTTGTGTGAAGAATAGTTGCCCATTTCGTGAATTAGGCAGAGATTTTGTTGCCAAATTCGCGAGAAATAGGCATAAAATTGCCTAATACGCGAACTCGGCAGAGGGCTTGCCGAATTCACGGAAACGGCAAATTTTTGCCGATTTAATGAAATAAGCATTTTCGTCAATTCGGGGTAACACATATTTTGAATAAATAATCTGTATAGCTAATAATTTTTGAAGAACAAAATAAATTAGACATACTCTCTATGTTAATTGGAGCTGAACCAATCCGAACTCATTGCACCAAAGAAAGCGGCGGCTCCTGATCGCATGATATCTGCAGTGGAAGTTTCTGTACGATTTTTGGTCGTAGATTTGCTTGATGACTAAAAAATTAATTAATTAATTAATTATTATGTCTCCTTTAATTCCAAATGTTAATTTAAAAAGAGATATTAAGAGTTATTAAAAATTAGTAATATTAAAAAAAAAACACTTGTAATTTGAGTTAGAGCTTTCACAATTATTATTATTAAATAAAAATACTTGTTTTCGGATTAAACTGTTTATTTGTAAACGTTTTGCCCACTAATTTGGTGGCCTTCTTCAGATACAATTCAGAATATAGATCGCTAGATCTGAGAAGCTTTGTGATTTGAATTTGTACCTGAAGAAGGCGACAGTATGTGTGGCCGAAACGTTGTCTCTTATACAAATAAAACACAGTTTACTCAAAAACAAGTTTCTTCATTTAAACACCAGTAGTGTTAAATTTTAGAGTGATTTTAAAGTTAATTAAACAAGTCTTTACATAGGCGTACCCAAAGGACCCAAATCGGACATTAATTATTCTTATAGGAATTTATTTATCGGATCAACATAAGAATTTTTTGATTCATTTATCGTTCAAATGCCCAACAAACCTGCCAGTTACAGGGTACAAAAATATTTGTTAATAAAGCATGCTTATTTGTGGAGATCTGGTTTAATATTTTAGGTGATCGGAAGAAAAAATCACTATCACTATATTTGGTGGTTTTAAAAAATTATTTA
The DNA here is from genome assembly GCA_023213315.1 of Euborellia annulipes. NCBI lineage: Eukaryota > Metazoa > Arthropoda > Insecta > Dermaptera > Anisolabididae > Euborellia > Euborellia annulipes. Next base: position 164,428 of record JAKCPI010001944.1, on the reverse strand, counting down.
AATATGGAAGTTAAAAGAGGTCACAACTGCGAGTATAAAAGTTTAGAATAAACAAGAAATAAGGATTGCTTCAGAGGGTAGACATTGTGCAAAATAGATATTTATAAAATATTTTATTGACACTTTCAATTTTGTAGTTAAAATAAAAATAGATAAATTTATTAACGCCCCGCTTAGATGCACCTCAGTCAACGGTGGCTAGGTCCAAATTAACAACATACAAATTTATAATACAAAAACAACAAACTTAAAAAAAATATAGAAATGTATGGCCAGTAACAAACAACATGTTCATACATTTCCATTGAAACATAAAAACTACCAAAAATTCGCACAAACCACGAGGCCAGGAGTAAACGATGCATGGGCGAGTTGCTAGCAATGTACATTTCTTGCTCATTCTTATTAAATGTGGCGCGGAAAGTGAAAAGGGATCTCTTGTCGGCAAAGTGAAATTATCGGTACGGGCATTTTAGTCGAATTAGGTAAAAAAAATATCGATTTTTGGGTTTCGGTTGAATACGGTTCTTCAAGATTTCCTATACAAGTTTATTCTTTAATTTTAGAGAGAAGAATCCGATAAATATTAGAAAATAATTGATTTAGTAATCAGAGTGGTTTTGGTCTTAAAATGTTCAGGAAATTATCCTCTACAATAAAATATCAATAACTCAATTTGTGAAATTTCATATTTTCAATTTCCGCATCACATATGAGAGATCATTGATATTATTCGAATGAGGTTAATGATATTTCTCGGACATTATAATTATTAATATTAGTTTTTAAATTAGATCTGGGGTGAGTGCAGCCGATTTCATCCATATTAATGGTCCATCAACTGGATCCGGACCTTCATCACATTTCCTCCTTCATCTTTATCCTCTAATTGCCAGTAGGGCAGTTTTACACTTTTTTTAAACCGAAATGTCCCTAAAACAATTTTTGTATTTCCCTGGAAAAAATTTGACAAATAATAAACATACAAAAAAATGGTTCATAGACCCCTTCTAATTCTCATCTCTTCAAATATATTAATTCTACAAACAATTATTCTGTAGTGACAGAACCAATTCAAAAATTTATCTAATTTCAAAAGAAAGGAATAAATTTTACGTATTCCGAGAAATAAATAAGACCCAGTTCAGTTTTCTACAAAATTTATCGTTTGTTAAAAACGGGACAAAATTGATATTTTTATTAAAACGACGGTTATTAAAAAACCATACTGTCCCGTTCAAAACGGTACGTATGGGATAGAACACCCCAAACCCCTCTCTGGGTACGCCTAGAACTCTATTGGTAAAATATGTCAACAAAGTAAAAAAAATTAATGTTTTTAAATAAATTAATATACCGGTACATACTCTTTTCTGAGTCGATTAAAATTCAAAAAACTGAAAACAAATAAATTTAAACTTAAAATTGTATCGTATTGATTGGACATAAAATCACCTTTAACTATGATTATTTATTAAAAAATAATGCATATTTGGATATTGTAATAATGTACTAAAAATTGTATGAAAAATTTATATTCCCAAAATTTTGAAAAAAATATAGATAAGTTTTCAAATCGATTTTAAATATTCATTTTTCAAAAGGAAAAAAAAAAGATTTAGAAAAAAGTTTTAAAAAATTTGTTATTATATGACTATTACCGCAATTTTGTCTAAAGCAAAATTTGAAGAACTTTGACGATTGGAATTTGAAGACCAAGTAACAGGCAGAAGAGGAAACCATCCAACGCCTTTAACTATCTGTAGAATATTAGGATCTTCAAAATTATTGGAGCCGCCTTTATTTGAATTTTCTTCTGTATTTTCTTGAGAATTCATCTTGTTTGCAATTTTATCCGACCATGGTGAAAGAACACCAAAAAGGCACTTAAAAAAAAGCATTCAATTTCAAAATATTTCTAAATCGAGAGACGGACTGATGTGAGCCAAAAAATTTCAGGCTTTGAGAGGCATAACTCACTTGAGAGCGCGCGACGCTCTTCTTAACATTCGTTGTTACAAATGGCACAAATACATCTAAATCAAATGGATCAATCTTATCTTCAAATTTATCAATAATTTCTTGTAATTTGTCGTTTAATTCCTAAAAAAAATTAATAAGATTAAAATTTGATAAAATAGATTATTCAAATTTTATTGAGTCAAAAAATACTTTATTGTCCCTCGGTCCAAGTAGCAATACAATGTATTTAACATCAAGAACAAATTGCATAACATGATTTTGTGAATTTAAAAGAGGTTCACTGTGAACACTGATTATATCCAACAAATGACTTGCAAGATCAATGCAGACGTCTTGATGGATCGACCTGGGGATTGTGTGTGGCGCTAGAGCTGAAACTTTTTCGGATGCCTCTAATAAAAAATTTTGAAGCCAAAGACTTGGTTGAGCAGGAACAGAAATTTCAGCATTGCCAGTTGAATCCACTCCTTCCATTGTCACTTTTTGCCACTTCTAAAAAAACAAATGATTTTTAAAAAAATTTAATATTTTTTTTTTACAGAACGAAGGCCGTTCCGAAAGTAATGCCTCCTATTTTTTTTTAAATGGATACACTCACATAGGGATAGGGATAGCTAAAAAAAGTATTTACCGTTAAGGCAATATCTGGTCGGAGTGAATCTTTAGCTACGATTTCAGCTTTATTATGTAAATCATTAATAAATGCTTTTCTCCATAATGTCCAAATTTCAAGACATTTTGTTTCTAATTGAGCACAAGCTGCTGCCCAAGCTTGATGTCCTCGACCAGCAAGAGCTAAACATTGTTTGATGCTCGGGCATAATTCTGGAATAGATTGTAAAACTCGAGCAACCAGGGCTGTTTGATCTCTACTTGTTAAAATCTCTCCATTCAAGATTATTACTTTCATACATAAATCCATTAGCCTAAAAAAAAAAATAAAATTAATGACTTCACAACAGACTTGGTTTATTCCATACAATAAATATATAATTTTTAATTTGAGTTTTTTCTCCAAAAGCAATTTCTAATAGTTTGAAATAGTTAAAGGGGCTTCAGGAGGGCACATTGAGTCTTTAGTCCGAAACTACTGAGGCATTTATGAGTTTTTTTTTAAATGATTTAAATTCGTGAGCATTTTACATATTCATTATTAAAAGATCAACGAAAATCAAACAAATACATGAGATTAAATATAGCCCTACTATCCTGCCATCTGTTGGCAAATTTTCGTAATAGTTGGGCTTTTTGGCTAAATTTTTAAGACCCTTAACGCCATCTTATCGGCAAAAACTTGCGAACAGCTTTGCCTCACGAAGCGCCTTAAGGAAATTACATTAGAAACTTTTTTACACATACTTGGTTAACGAATTAAGCGTTGTTTCTCTTAAGTGTTCTTCTAATTGAGTTTTATCCATAAAACGTTGAAAACTTGGAAATGGATTTGCAGTTTCCGTGGAAAGATCTTCAGCAGTTAATCGATCATCCAGATAAGGTTCAACATCTTTTAAAAGAGCTTTAATTTTATCTTCAAAAACCATTGAAATTTTTTGTACCCGAGGACTATAACCACGTGATTTCATCGCTAAACCTAAAAGATAATAAAAATATTGATGTTTAAATAACATCTTTTCTTTTATTTTTAATTAAATTATGATCTAATTATAGATATATAAAATCCTTTTGAAACTTAATCTTATTTATTTTTAAAATTCAATTAATGAATTAATTATTCATTATGAGTAAATAATAAAATCAAAATACAGTTGACTTTTGGGAAAGTTCTTGCCTCTAAATTAACTCTAAAAACAAATTACTTCCTTGTACGACTATTAAATTACGCTTGTAATGATATACTTGCTTTAATAAATTTTATCAAATATCTTAAAATTATTAAGAAAAATTGAGTTTCACATAACTTCTTTTTTATGCCCTAAAATTTCAAAATTCGAAAAAACTAAGTAAAGTTCCCTTTTGGCAAAACTGATTGCGAACATAAAGGAAGGTGCACAACTATATGTTAAAACAGCCCTAAATACAAAATTTCAACTTTCTACGACTAACCGTTTTGAATTATGCGAGATACATATATACTTTACTTCGTACAAGGAAGTACAAATTATTATGGGAGTTTTTAATTATAGACCACATTTTGTATTAATTATTTATTACAAATATAAATATTGCACAACGTTTCGACTGCTTATTCTGCAGTCGTTTTCAAGTAGTATACACTAGCTCCGACTCAAGTGAACTAACATCTAACGGACCGTTAAGCGCATTTTATATACGACGACGTCAGCACCATCTACAGTCATTCCCATGAAGTTAGACACAATCATCAAAGCAAGTGTTTACATAAAAAGCATGATGTTAAAATAATCTTTTTGAATTTGATATTTTAGCATCAATGGTATGGTACAAAATGTTCCTAGAGGTTAGTTCACTTGAGTCCGAGTAAGTGTACAGTACTTGAAAACGACTCCAGAATAAGCAATCTAAACGTTGTACAATATTTATATTTTTAATAAATAATTAATACAAAATGTGGTCTATAATTAATATCTTCCACAATAATAATAATAATAATATAAACCATAAAAGCTTTAATAAACACATTCGAAGTAAAAAATTGTTATGATAAGGTGCAATCAAAATTTGAAAATTCTTATCCTTATCTAAACTATATCGTATATATAATTTTTTTTTTACTTGAAAGTCCAGTATTGTGTAGTAGATCTCGAGAGGAATCTTTCCAAATAAACCACCGTAAATCAGCTTCAGAATTTCTCTCTGTTAGCAGTTCCTTCAACGTATTACTGAGAGTACTTTCAAATGTTTCTAGAGCTGAATTCCAAAGAGAAGTCATCAACTGTTTAGCACGTAATGTCAATAAAGGTTGATAAAGTGATTGCCAAACTGCAACCCATTTCTCCGGTAATTCAAGTCGATGGCAAGCCAGTTCAAATCCGGCAGGTGTTGGAAGACGAGCTGCTGCTTCTCGAAGAGAATGCAAAGTCTAAATCAAGGAAATTTCTCTATTATGAAGCTATTAAAATAAAGATAATAATTTATCAACTAACTTTAATCGATGTGACTAAATCAAGTAGAGCTTGGACACTTTGTGTAACCAAATTTCCAGATTTTTCAAGCCAACTAATAGCACGTTCATGTAAAATTGATATGGATATTGGAACCAGAGATGTTGTATCAGCAAATGCTTTATATTCGCTAACTAATCGAGGCAAATGAATGGTACCTCCGTGAGAGGATGCTCCAATAAGAGCTAAACAAGGCTCTGATTGAGGATCACTCAATTCTTTAAGGAAAGAAGAAACAAGACCTCCTTGATTTTCACCTAAAGACAAATTTGCTATTAGTTGATTGATAAAACTTTTTTTTAAATTTAAATAAAACGATTGCCATTAGCAAAATATAAAAGATTTACATACCAATAAAACAAATATGCACAAGTGTTATAGTACGAGTTAGAAATTGCAAACTTGTGCATAGTTGAACGGTTACACTAAATTGACTCTGATGTGGATCGAGAACAGCTTGAAGTGCACGAGTTCGTAAACTAAGTAATTGATCAAGTAGAATTAAAGGATTTGGATTTTCAAGTAATGCAAGTGTAGCAAGACTTCGTGCAGCAACTAAAGGTTCTAGATCAGCAACTGCTAAACTTTCTCGACACCCGAGAATGATGTCATTTAAGCAAGAAGCAATTGTTCTCCAGGCTTGGCTCACAACAGGAAATCTTGTTTCAAGAAGACGATCGGTCCGCATTAGCATTGGCAAGCCTAGAAATAAATTAAACAATTTCTTAAAATACAAAAATATTTGAAATAATTTAGTTATAAACTAAAATGAAAAAAATGTAAAGATTATGGAGATTTAAAATTGAATTTTAATAATAATAAAATCACCTGTATTGATTTGTTGAGCAAAAAGATACAATTGAGCAGCTTGAAGAAAGTCCATTTTTTCAAGACATGTACAAATTTTTTCTGGTATTGACATTAATATCTTAATTTGTAGAGCTAATGCTATATGGTCCTTGGTTGCATGTTCTCTAATCGTTGAAATTACTTTCGCTTGAAATCCGACTAAATGGGTTTTTTGTAATTGAAGACATTTTGATGCCATGAAATCTATATGATTAATGACTGCTTCTGCTGTTGTTTTCATATCTCGAATTGTGTCAGCTGCATCTATCAAATCACGATATTTTTCACTGTAATAGAATGATATATATTAAAAATATAATTTGAAATTAACAAACTAGTAATACAGGGTTTTATATTGAGCTCATGTCACTGATGGTAAAAACCCTCATATAATCAATACTAATAAAACTTATTCCAAGATTTTAAATGAAATATAATAGAACACTTGTCTTAATTGATTAAAACTAAATTCAATTTATTTTTTTTTTTTTACTATCATAAATATCACTTTTGTGTTTTCTTACCCGACCATCGTCCTCAAATCTTCCTTTTTTCTTTCAATTTCATTGTATAACAATTTTTGAATCTTTTCAATTTCTTCAATTGAATAATCTTGAAAAAGTTTATTTGAATCAATTCTTAATAAATCTATCGATACCATCGTGTTTAGATTTATTTTAATCTTTAATTATATTTAAGAAATCTATGCTTAAAAAATAAAAAAATGGATGAAAAAAAATTAAAAGATGAAGAATATTTGATATAAATATTATATGCAATAATAATCAAGGAAAATAAATAAATGATTATCAGCTGAAAAGGGGGAGACCAGGGTGGGAAACTCACATAATTTGACAGTTCAAAACTTGATTCACAAAATTTTCTAAAAACACGCACCATTGACACGCAGAGATTGAATAGATAGACAGTCACTTGACAAAGTCCGCCGTCCTCCACCATTTTGGTGCCAGACGTGAGGAAAAATTTAAATTCAGCTAAAAGATAACGGGACAAAAATTATATAAAAAACAACTGAACAGAAAAAATCTTCAAAAATATAAAGAGAAATAAATAGGGTTAAAATTTTAAACGCTGTTATATATTATATTTTAGAAATTCTTTTTGGGGGTGCAAGCAACAACTCCCAGGATCGCTAGCACCGCAGTGACGTCACTTCGAGTTTGATATTCTGGTCGCTTGAATGCACTAGTGTCTTCTTGCCTTCCCAGATCACTGATATTTAGTTCATAATGTTTTTTCTGGCTGTAAATTATAGAATTATAGATAATGAATGATATTTTTATAATATATATACATCATCAAGATTGAAATTTTATTCAAATTTAAACCTTGTTTTATAAGCTCTACATCACTATATGAAAATGCATTGAAAAATATTCTTTTTTTTTAAATTAATATGGAATTTTAATAATAAAAACACATAAATGTCACAACGATCAATAAACAAACATCATCGTCAATTTCGAACACTATTTAAAATAAATTATTAAAATTAAATACATGTAATATTATATTTTTTTTTATTTTTAAATTATATAAATTTATTTTTAATAATAAATCTCTTATTTTTAGACCGAGATGGATAATTCTAAAATTTGTTGTCCCGTATGTACTTTGTACCTTCGAGAGGGAATTACTCTTGAAAAGCATTTAGAGACACATCCAAAGGATCAAGTCATTAACGCCCTGGTTAAATTTACTCTTGGAAATGCTCAAAATTCAGAAAACAAAAATGTGCAATTAGTAACACCTCCTGTACCAACTTCTTCAGAATTAACACCTATAGTTACAAATAATATCCCTACCATCGATTATACCCCCAATAACGATAATGAACCAGGAGGTGTACTTCCGAATATTTTTCAAAGTTCCAATTCTGAGACCACTTCCTTTAATGTTGGTTATAAATCTTCAGAAGAGGAAAATTCGTTCAAAATTATCCAACTCAATGAACAAATGGCTAATGAAAACTCTTCAACTTCTGATTTAAATAATCCACCTCCTAATGAAGAAATGAATTCTGAAAATATATCTAATAAGCAAGAATTAGAATCAGTTGAATCTTCAATTTACCAGGAAAAATTAGAAAATGTTGAAAAGGAAAATGTAAATAAGAATTCCGAGCCAGAAGCAGATCTCTCAACATTTACGCCACCTCGGGATGAAAGCAGTCAGACCTCAGTAAAATCTAGCATCTCAAACAGCGAGAACTCTCTTATTCATATTGACCATTTAAAATGTTCGGAGAATATTTCCTTCATTGACATAACTAATAATAATTCCAATCTGTCCCTACATGGAGATTCTCAAATTGCAGGGGAAAATAAAAAATCACAAGAACCAAAAAATGATTCGCTACCAAAAACCAGAAATGATTTCAAAAATGCCTTAAAATCACATGGTATAATAAATACTTGCCAAAACAGTCAAGATAAATCAAAAGATGAAATTTTATCTAATGAGAATTCCAATTCCTCGACAAAATGCCATCGCTCTAAATATTTAAACTTAAATCCTACACCAATTATAATCGACGTAGCTGAAGATGCAAATATCGACCCTTTGGATAATTCAAATAATATCAATTCCACTCCAGTTACTTTCACTCGTTTTAATGATCTTAATATTTCCCATCAGAATAATGATGAATATATGACAATGGATTTTAAAAGACAAATTCCAAACAAGCCCATCCAAGAAGTTTCAAACACTTCATCTTCAAAAAATAACTTGGAAAATATACAGAGCAGTTCAAATAATGAACAGGAGTCTACTACTAATACAACTCCAAAGAAATCTGATGAAGCAAACGATGGTGAAGGTGAAACGTCTTATAAAAACTTTTCATTTGTTCAAGATATGAGTATTGAAAAAGAACAAGAAAATGCTCAAGTCAACTTTGAAGAAGTGCAAAAAAACCACAACGAATCCGGAACTTTATTTACTCATGACAATTGGATACAGGTATGTTCGTCGTCTGTATATTAATTTATCGTTTAATAAGTTATACTCTACACCAAGGTTCAGGAAGTGGAGTGGTGAAGAACTCTGCTTATGATGTTCCAACACTAATGCTAAAATTAGAGCCATCCGGGAGGAAGGTTTCTTTGGGAATTTATAAGGGCAGGTGTTGTGGGTCTAAGGAGATGAGAAGTGTCAGTAGGTGAGAATATGGGTGTTTTTTTCTGTCTGTTGTTTTTTTAATATCAGGTAGTGTGCTGAGCATGTTATTGTAAAAAAAAATGATCGCAATACTTTCTCTCTTTATATATTTCATATATAGGGTAAGAGAAAGTAAAAAGATTCTTGTATTTGCTCAAAAGAGGAGTTGCTGGCCTCAGAGCTATTAGAACAGCCAAATTAGAACAGGAATTATAATAATATATAGTCAGTCTCTTTCGAATGAAAATCCCAATCAGGGGCGGCGCGTCCACTAGGCAAACTAGGCGGCCGCCTAGGGCGGCAACCTGGAGAGGGCGGCAAAAAGGGAAAAATAAAAAAAAATTTTTGGTTCCACAACCGGCACGCGAAAAAAAATTTGGTTCCGCGGGCGGCAAAAATTTTGAAAATTTTGGTTCCGCGCACGAGAAAATGTTCCGCGGGCGGCACATGGGAAAAAATTTTGGTTCCGCGGGCGGCCAAAATTTCGTGTCTCTAAAAAAAAGGTAAAATATTTTTTCGGGCGGCACACGGGAAAAAATTTTGGTTCCGCGAAAAAAAAAATAAAAAAATTTTTCTGCGAAAAATATTTGAGATCAGGGAAAATTTTAAGGAGGGGGGCGGCAAATTAAATTTTTAAAGTTTTTTTTTTTTTGGGGGGGGCGCAAAAAAATATCTTGCCTAGGGCGGCAGAATAGCTTGCGCCGGCCCTGATCCCAATACAAAAAAATGCTTTAATTAGATAAGGCCATCACCAGTTCATGACCTGAATCGAGCATAAAAATTCAAATACAACAACAAAAATAAGTATAAAAAATATAATAATTTTTATCAAAATATCTCTTAATATAAATATAGGAAACTCTCTGAGAACATTGACCCATAATTGGACCCTGTTACGGATTAGTGTGTCAAGCGCCAGGTACCGAGATTTGAGAAAATTAACATTAAAGTTTTTTTGTTTTGATTAGATTATATATCATTTTTTTTTGTCAATTGTGCAAGTAACATTAAATATAAATTTTTTAGGACATGTTTCATAAAAAAATACTATTAATTATAGCATTTGAAACAATATCAACTCAATTTTTAATTTTTTGGCGCTTGACACACTAATGCTTAACAGGGTCCAATTAGGGTTACCTCCGGATTTGGAACACGTGTCCCGTTTGGCGTCCGAATCTCCGGATTTTACTAATATGACCCGAAAACGTGGCCAAATTGGGGAACTCCGCACCGCAATAAGCAAGAGAGAATGGCACGCCCTTTTCTACACATTAATACATGTATTGAATACCGCAAACTCCGGGACCTTAGACAATATTGAAGATGATTTTCTTCCGAAATGTCTCAATGAATTGTTGAAAATCGTAGACTTATTTTTGTCTGCTCCTGCTCCATTTTCCTGTTATACAAGTGCACAGTCACAAACTTCATTGTTTGATTATATAACAACTCTATCTGCATCTCGATGTGTTGTTATTCATTGAGATTGCGTATATTGTAGGACCTAATTTTTATGTTGTATTTTTAGTCATAAGAAGCAGTGGCGTATTCAGGGGGGGCCCAGGGGGCCGGGCCCCCCAAAGCCTTCTCCAAAACAAAAAAATACCTATTGTTTTCCCTAATGTTTTTTTTTTTTTTTAATAATTATTTTATTAACTCTCCTAAATTCTAAAATCTAAAAAAAAACTTATAAATAATTGAAAAAATCTCTAATATTTACGAATTTTGTATTAAAATTATTTTTTATTTCAAGAAAAAAAATTTTTTTTTATTTGTTTTTTATTTATAATTATTATATTATCTAAAAAAATTTCTCCACTTTAAGTTTCTTGGAAAAGAGGGGGGGGTTCAAAAATTTTTGGGCCCCCCCAAGCAGAAATCCTGGCTACGCTACTGATAAGAAGTAATGATGTTTTTTCTATGTAATTAGCCGAAACCTTTTCTTGTATTAGGATTTTCATTCGACATTCGCTGCCCTGTTTGGTTGACTTCCTCTCCGTTATTGTTCTAATCTTTGAACACCCACCTTTTTCTTCGACATAAAAAATATAATCAATTAATTACATCTTATTTTCAATTTAATTTTTTTTAAATATAATTGGCCTATTCGCGAACTCGAAAATAATAAAGGATTTTAAATTTCTAATTATTTTTTTTAATTTATAATATCTTATTATTAATTGGGAATAGAAAAATTGGTAGTACAGCAAATGTACAGTTATTAAAAACGACTGCAGAATAAGTATTTAAATTTATAATAAATAATTAATACAAAATGTGGTTTATAATTAAAAACTCCCATAATAATAATAATAATAATAATAATAATAATAAAAACCACAAAAGCTTTAATAAACACATTCGTGATAAATATAAATTAAAATTTCTTCTGGCTCTGTTTGCTAGCCATCAATTTTTTTTATAACTATAATTCTTTAAAATACTCTTATAGTAAAATATATTTTTTTTTTTCAGAATTACCACACCGAAGCAGATGATGTTTTTCCTTCTTATGACTTATTAGCAAGAGAAAGTTGGGGATCTTCTGATTTATCTGATAATGAAAGTACTATAAGAATACCAACTCTTTCACAAAACAACATTACGACTATTAATGATTCTCTTTTAAGAGATAAAATTCTAGCGAAGCAAAAATATAAATGTAATATCTGTAATGAAACATTTGATTGCCCAAAAGAAAGAAGAGTTCATAAGAGTACTCATCATAAAGAAGAGGGTCAAAATTCCAAGGAAGAGGAAGAAGAAGAGAAGGATAAAATCAAAGTGAACTCTTCCCATTTTGATGAAGTTTTTGTCAAAGTTGATAATGAAAATATAGTGAAACCCGAAAATGAAATGGTGAAGAAAGAAAATCAAGTAGTTATTACAATAACTCCATCACTTAAACAAATACATTTATGTTATTTGTGTGGTGCAAAATTTGCTTGTAAAAAACTCCTTTTAGCTCACTCTAAAGAAGCCCATGCAGGCACAAAATATAAATGTATGTTATGTCTTCAAGTATTTACTACTGAATTAGAATATAATAAACATTTAAAAATTCATCCACTAGAATGCACATTATGTGGTAAATTTTTTTATAAAAGACCAAATCTAAGAAATCACGTACGAAGACATCTCGGATTTAAACCTTATAAATGTTCATATTGTGATAAAACTTTTGCTACACGACAAAAAGTATCAGAACATACAAACACACATACAGGTAATGCTCCTTTAAAATGCACAGAGTGCGGAGAGGCTTTTAAAAGGTATAGTAATTTAATTCAACATCGAAAATCGAAGCATACGTCTGAAAAAAAATCTCCCAAAGACTATATTTGTCATTGTGGAGAAATATTTAATACTAAAAAAAGACTTGAATGGCATAAAGAAACTCATAGTCCTAAGCCTAAATACTGTTTGTATTGTAGTGAAAGGTTTATTCATGCCGCGAGTTTAACAAGACATATTAGAAAAGCTCATGATAAAAAATATTTACCCAAGCAAGATAGAAAAGAATCCGAAGAAAATGTAGAGTGTTCTATTTGCTATTGCGTATTTATAAAATCATCTTTAAAAAATCATATGAAAATTCATGAAGGAATCAAGCCATACTCTTGTAATATTTGTGCAAAAGTTTTCAGTACCAAATGGAACCTTCAAGATCATCGATGGACACACGCTTCGCGAAGTTCTAAACCTTATAAATGTAATATGTGCAATGGAGCATTTCATCGATTATCCGATTATAAAAATCATATGCACTCACATAAAAACTTTAGACCATATACTTGTAATTATTGTGGATGTAAATTTATCCGAAAATATAATTGTTTACGGCATGTTCGTGAACATGAAACAGAAAAATCATTTGTATGCGGTATTTGTGCGAAAAAATTTCATCGGCGCTATTACTTAAATGAACATATGAACATTCATAGTGATGTACGTCCTTTTACATGTCATATTTGTGGTAAAGCTTCTTCAACCCGCTCAAATCATAATAAACACGTTAAAATTCATCATGCCAGAGAGCCAGTCAACACAGAAGGCTAAGGTATATATGTGTAAGTAGATAGAAAATCCATGATCATCAGTGGTGGATTTACGGTTTCGGAATAAACAATACTTAGTACTTGAATTCGAAGTATGTTTTCCTTTCCCGCCTGTCCGTAAAGTAAATCCCCTACTAATGATCACTTTGTCATTCTAATAACTTACAGGCTGGTAAGTTAAATGGCTGCCGCACGACATATATCACTATTTTTCCAACGAGCTTAACCTCAACCACAACATCCTAAAATCCAACCTCAACCACAACATCCAAAGGCTCTCTTTAGACATTTGCCTACCCCCCCCCAAGGGTCTGATTTTATATTTTTTATACTATATATATTTTTATATTTATATATTTTTATATTTTATATTATTCTAAATAAAATACTCCAAAATACATCTACGAGTATACAAACTGTACAAAATTAAACAATTAATTAAATTAAATATGTTTTGGCCAAATTTGAGTACCCATTTGTAAGTAAATTTTAAGAAAAAAAAATGTTTGCCCCCCCCCCCCAAGAAAAAGTTGAAATGACGCCACTGATAACATCAACAGCAACTTCTCTTCAACTTAATTTATTTTTAATCTAATTATAAGGACCTTAGGTCAAAAAATAAATACTTTTGCGTATTATCCGTTTATTTCGACCCGAGTCACTTTCTCCCATCCAATTTGACAAAATAGCTGAGCATTCCACGAATGCAATTTTTATAATGAACTATTTGAATCTAATTTTATTTATATAATATTAATCATCTTTTTCCCATTTTTTTTTGGTCCTTATAATTAAATTGATCATCCTTACGGCCATCTACAAACAATTCGCTTCTATGTAAAATAGTTGATATATTTTGTGCAGTCGTCGTATTGACTTCCACAGTGACAGTTGGTTAGAATGGCGGTTCCCAACCCAGGCTATGTGAATTGTCATTTAGAAGTAAACAAAACAAATGAAGCAACAAAATCGAAAGATACAATAAAAGAATAATAATTATCACAATCAATAAAGAATACAAAATAATTCATATTTATCCTCAATAATTATCCTCATATGCCTTTGTTTTATCATTTTACGGTATATTGAGAATTCTTCACACATATTACTATAATGTTTAGTATAACTTGAATGTATTAGATTTACTTTATAACACCAATTATAATCTTTTATATTTAAAAATGAAATTAAAGACTTAACGTACTGATGCATATATATATTTTTTTTTTAATGGGACGATTTATAAATAAGGGTTAGAAAAGGGTATTGAAGTCCAAAAAAAAAAGGTTGGCGTTAGGACATGTAACATCGCTAGCCCAAGTTTCCATTTTACCTTGATTAAACAGACCTTAATGTCATTTTAGCTAAGAGTTAGTCGATGAAGGAGATATGGAGGCATAGGCAGCCAAGAAAGAACTCTGAATGCTTTACCAATCAGCTGGAGACGTTTCGGTCCATATATTATGAACCATTCTCATTCTATGAATTGGAACCGAAATTCTCCAGCTGTTTGGTAAAACATTCAGTGAATTTTCTTTCTTGGCTTCTTCTGCTTCTATACTTACTGCACTAAGAGAGTCATCTTCGATGCTTCTGGATCTCCAGAGAGGAGAGAACGTCCTTTGAAGTTCTCCAAAAGTGGGAACCATACATACTCGAGACATGACCAAATTTGTGCTTTATAAAGTGTTAGAAGTTTATGGGGAGAGAAGTAACTCTTAAGATTTGAAGAAACATCCAAACTTCCTAGCAGCAGATTTAACTACAAAAGAGATGTGTTTGTTCCAGGAAAGTTCAGAAGAGCTAGCCACTTTCAGAAGAAATAAGGAATCTTGAAATTCCAGAGATTTGTTACTCTAGATGCGGGGAGAGCATAAGCTATTTTTCTGTCTAGAAATTAGACAGCATTGGGTTTTTTTGGAAATTGAATTTAACTTGATTTACGGGAGCTCCATTCCTCAGAGGTTCCAAGAAGATCTTTGATAATTGTAGACACCGTATTCCGACGACAGTGAAGAGCAATCAGCTTTTCGGATTGAGTGTAGAGTCCCCAAAGCAATGCATTAGGTTGGAGGTCACTAACATGAGGTCATTTATATACCTAAGAAATAAAGTGGGAGGAGGGACTGAACCTTGAGGGACGCTAGCATTTATTGAATCGGGATTGGAAGTCATTTCTCCGTTTTGAACGATTTTAAAGGGTATGAATCATCCCAATCTCATCAGCGATAGAGTTCACAACCTGAGAAACATCTTCGTTGTTGAAACAGTAATCGCTCCATGGAAATGACGAATAGGCATCTCATTGGGAGAGTGGAATTGCCAAATTTTTCGGGGAAAAATATGTTTTAGAGGGTTGTAGGGGGATGCCTTGGATGTTAAAGAGACAAGATTGTGGAGGGGGGGGGGTGGTACCTATGGTGAGTAAGATAGTGGGTTAGAGGTAATGAATAGGTCTAGGAGTTGAGGTAAGTGTGCAAGATTGTCTGGAATTCGTGACCTTTATTTCTTTTGAAACATTTCGGGTATTTATATAAATAATAATAAAGATAATATAATAATATATAGTTTATTTTATTATATTTATTTAAATTTATATTTCTCTCGTTTTTTAAGCTATTCCATTTTTGAATTTTTTTAGGAGAAACTTGTTAGAAAAAATTTAGTTGTTCGTTTATCAAGAGTCGCGGGAGGGACTTGTCGAATAGATACCATCGAAAACCAGATACCTTTGATATAAAATTTCATTTTGGAGCAAAAGTGACTTTTTGAGAGGACATAAAAATTTCAAATTTGTCCTATCTTTAACATGACGAAAAAACAATTCCTGACCTTTATACACCCAGATGACGTCATATGAACAAATCTATTAATATTAGTAATTTTCATCCTTAATGTAATTAAATTTTTTAGGGTAGATCCATTCAGATAGAAATAGATTCACGTGATAAGAATAAGTGCTATCAACATAACAAAAATAAAAATCCTAAAATTTTATAAAATTTGGTCAAATCCTATGTTTATCGTTTCAAATGGATACCAAACAATGAATTTATGCATGTTTGGAATGCATGCGCCTCCTTTTTCTGATTTATACAAAAGCGAGGATATATGAAATACCCCCCTCCCCATTGTATCCGCCCTTGGATGAATGTTTTCTCCTAGTCTCTTTAAGGTGCGCGTCTCGGGGTGCTGATTTTGAGAAGTTCCAACGACCACAATTTCGAAGCTATCGACCTTTTTTTTTAAATTAATTCTTTTTTAAAATATTTACAACTTATAGAAGCCCTTTTTTTGATTTTCGAAATTTTTTTTTGATTAATCAAATTAAATAAAAGATATTTTAAAAAAATTAGGTCTATATCTTACAGATAAATAAATTAGTAATCATTGTGTTAAAAAATAATTAATTTTTTGCCTTCAATTAATTAGCTGGAAATAAAATAAAATCCCATGGGCGTAGCCAAGAGAGGCAGGGGGGCCTTTGCCTCCCCCCTGGCTTGTCCTAAAAAAAAAAAAAAAAAAAAACAAATATATATTTTTCCCATTGGGAATTTTTTTTTAACGCCCCAATCCACTACATTAATTTTTTTTTATTTAAATAAATAATTAATAATCTATGTATATATTAATTGCAACCCCCCTCCTCTCGCTCTAACGAGGGGTTGCCCCCCCCCTAACAAGATGTCTGGCTACGCCCATGTAAAATTCTCTATGGGAAAAACTAATGCCATCTCTTGCCGCTTAGAATAACCAGCTTCTCAATCGGCTAATAACGGTAGCTTTTTTCCAAAATCTCCAAGGTTTTTTTTTTTTTTGGAAAAATTACCAAAAAAAAAAAAAGCTTGAACGAGATGCGAAAAAATCGAATGAGATTCGTATCGTATACTAAAAAAAAAAGCAAATCCAATTTAAATAAAAAAAAAAAAGCTCGAACGAAAAACGGTGCCTCAGTCGAGGTTCCCCCCCCCCCGCCCTCAAAGGTTAGTTACGCAGCTGGGGCCCAGGCCTTCTGGGGGAGGGTGCACGGGCCTTCTGTGTGTGGGGGGGGGGGTTGACTAAAAACCAAAAACCCTCGAATGTAATATTATGAAGCAAAGATGATGAAAAGTGACAAAAAATTTGGATCACAGGAATTTTGTGGGGGCCGCCCTCCTCCCCCTCCCGAGACCCCTCTAGCTACGCCCATGGTGTCCATGGGCTAGTACTACTTGAACTGTACTTGAGCACCTGAGCGTTTAAAAAAAATTTGAAATTTGGTTCATTGAAGAAATGTTATTTATAGAATTGTCCACCAGGTGGCAGTTAAGTTTTTCAGGGGGGTGTGCGAGAGAGAGAGAACGTTCCTCATTGGCGTTGAAGACAAATGAGAAGGCGAGCGCAGCCAATAGAAGGGGCTCTAGCACCCAACCTAGGAGAGCCGCTTGGCAGCCATATTGCTATCATTTTCGAAAATTTCGTGTCAGTTTAATTTACTAATGTAAGTCAATAAATTCGCGTTTCCAAAATAACTCAATACAATAATTTATCATATGATTTAAGTTTTTAACTGTCATCATACTCTATTTTATATTTCTTAAATTTATATTTAGTTGGTGGCTGTTTGGTTTATCAAGAGCTCAATATTATTTCTTTGGGATTACTAAAATAAATAAGCAGGTGAGCTGCAAGTGTTTTTGCTAGCGTTCGTTTCTCATTTGGAATCAACAAGAGGATTTTGTTGTTATTTGTGGCAGAGGCTCAGGCTCATCTCTAACCTCGTCCTCGTGTTTTGTATGCGCGGGAAGATGGACATCTAAGGAAACAACGAACGTTTAGTTTGTTTGCTTTAATTTATATACCTCTGTGAATTGTGTTCAGCCGTACTACCCAAATCTCATCTATTAAATAAATTTTCTAATATTTGTTACCTTTGTCAATATACAGTATAAACAAGGGCAAATACTGTCATTGTTTTCATATTAGTATGTGAAGAACGCTCGCTATAAGGACTTAATTTTTGAAAACTCCATCACTGAATTTTTCATAACATTTTTAAGTAAATAAACTTTTGTATTTTATTATTACGAAATATAAGTTTATTTTCTTTTATTTTCTGTTTGTATTTATATCTCAATTTAAACATGGTTTTTTTTTTCTCATTTAAATTCATGCACTAATTTAAATATTTTGATAATTTCAGCACCATGGCAGCATTGGCAGAAGAGGCTTCCAAATTGTTGGATTTCAATCTTAAATTAGATATCAATCTTTTAGATATCATCGTAGGATATATGTATTCAGGTATAGGAGAACAGGTATGAGATTTCTAATTTTAGTTTTTCATTTCTTATAAGTTTAATCCTAGATATTTACTCGCACACACATATATATATATATATATATATATTTTTAATTTATTTTTTAAAACGTATTTATAGCAAAGGATCGCCCAGGATGTTTTAACGGCCCTTAAAGAGCATCCTGATGCATGGACACGTGTAGACACGATCCTAGAATATTCAAATAATCAACAAACCAAATATTACGCTCTTCAAATACTCGAACAAGTTATCAAAACAAGATGGAAAGTTTTGCCTCGAAATCAATGCGAAGGTCTCAAAAACTAACTTTTATTTGATTTTGTTTATATATATATATATATATCTTAACTCATATATTTATATTTAAGGTATAAAAAAATATATTGTGGGGTTGATTATAAAAACGTCTTCAAATCCAGAAGTAATGGAAAGAGAAAAAGTTTATTTAAACAAATTAAATATGATTTTAGTTCAAGTAAGTTATAATGTTTGTTTATATTTTTTTTTTACACATATTTCACGTTTGCTATTTATTTTTTAAAGGTTCTTAAAAGAGAATGGCCGAAAAATTGGGAATCATTTGTCCCAGATATTGTTGGAGCTAGTCGAACGAACGAGAGCCTTTGTCAAAATAATATGACAATTTTAAAATTATTGAGTGAAGAGGTTTTCGATTTCTCCAGTGGACAAATAACACAAACAAAAGCAAAGCACTTAAAAGACACAATGTGCTCAGAATTCTCTCAAATTTTTCAATTATGCCAATTTGTTATGGTAAAAAATTTTTTTAATGAAATACCACAAGTTAAAAGTTCTTAATTAACATTTTTCTCATAGGAAAATTCTCAAAATGCTCCTTTAGTTGGTGTAACTTTAGAAACTTTATTACGTTTCCTAAATTGGATACCTTTAGGTTATATATTTGAAACTAAATTGATCACTACTTTAATATATAAGGTAAGAAATAACATTATTTTCAAGATCATTTATATATATATATATATATTATATATTCAACTTTTTTTACAGTTCCTCAATGTACCCTTGTTTCGTAATGTAACTCTGAAGTGCCTAACAGAAATTGCTGCTCTTAATGTTACTAATTACGACGAAATGTTTATTCATTTATTTATTCAAACAATGGATCAATTGGAACAGGTAAGTTTTTGCACATTATTTTATTTATTTATTTTCTCTACAGAAATTATCGAAGATCGATCGATTTTAAATATATATAAATTGCGATCTTGAAGAAAAAAATTAGCCAAGTCGCTTTGATATTTTAGATATGATGATTTATAAACTTCTCACCCCACTATGATAATTTTTTTTATTAAAGATTAATCTTATGCATAGATATAATTATTTAATTTATAATATTAGAAAAATATTAAATACTACCCTGTTGGCCAAAACAATTACATTATTATGAAAAAGAAGATCTATTCTTTCATAAGTTTATTATACAAATTACTGGTGAATAAAGTTGGAATATTATGTAATAAAAATAAGGTGAATTATCAGGTAATATCAATAAGAAAAATTGAATTTTATTTATTATCTCAAATTTTATACCAAAAATAATATAACACGATTGATATTTTGACATGAAATAATAATTACAGTAGAGTCTTGCTAATCTTCCCCAAAACCTACAATCTTCAGACTTTCAAGTCTAACCTCAACAGGCATCTTCTCAGTTCCCGCAGTTGAGTTTCCCCTTTATGCTTCTCCTTTTGTTTTTATTTTCTTCCTGGCTGCATGTGACTATTGGTCATTATAGGTCTTCGGACCTTATGCACCCATTCCAAAAAAAAAAAAAAAAAAAAAAAATCCGGTCTAAACGGGACCTGTCCTAAGCCGGATTACACTCAACATTTAATATAATGCAAAATTTAATATCTATCTCTTGAAAAAATCTGTAATAACATTTTGTTTTCTTAAATTACTCCCTTTTTTTACTGCAATATCCCGAAGAATTGACTTTTCAACACGCCGGTATGCCGGAGTATCGAAGTCCGGATTAGCATGACTACTGTATATTGAAAACATATTAGATTATATTGATGTGTTAGAATAATTTCTTGGAGCAATATATAAATTCAATTGAAAAAAAAAAATCCTTTTGAATCCGCCCTTTCTTTAGTCACATAACAATTTATTTTAATTTAATTGGCTACCAATAAATTGAAAGAAATAGACAAGCCATAAAAGACCTTAAATAAATAATAAAAAAAATCTTCTATCATCAGTATTTTTTTATAATAAATATTCTTGTATTTTATTATTTTGCAATTTTTAAAGCCAACGTTTTATATTGAATAGTTTTAAGCCTAGTCCCCAAAAGCGACACGAATCCTGAAATAATATTAGTTCCCAAAGGTATAGTTGAAAACAATATATTTCAGGGTTCATGTCACTTTGATGGATGGTGTGCACCGGACCTTAATGTCTTAAGTACTTTGACCCA
The DNA here is from genome assembly GCA_023213315.1 of Euborellia annulipes. NCBI lineage: Eukaryota > Metazoa > Arthropoda > Insecta > Dermaptera > Anisolabididae > Euborellia > Euborellia annulipes. Next base: position 143,478 of record JAKCPI010001944.1, on the reverse strand, counting down.
TCGTAAGAATATTGATAATTTTATATAAGTTAGTGAAGGAGGTTGAGTTAGAAAAAAGCCTTTGAGGTGAAACGTTTCCCCGACAGGATCTAGTTATATACTGTAATAACGTTTGACAAGTGTTCTATTAACCCTTAGATTAATTTTGAAAGTGAATCACCTTTAAGGCATAAGAACATCTATGAAAAATAATTAATAATCGAAATGTTCTTTTATCAACTCTGCCTTTTTAAAATATTTTCTTAAATAGTAAAAATGATGTTTTCTCACGGGAACGGAATTCCCATAATTTTCGGGCATTGGGTATTTCAGGATATATATATAAACTAAACATTTAAGATAAGTAGACAGGAAAAGAAGACAGCAACTAGTGATATTTCGTTGTTTATTAATTTCTCATCGTGTTGATAGGCGGCTATTTACGAAGTCAAATTCACTACTTTTAAGAGAATCCTTTAGATTTTTAATTATTTCTTAAAATTTCTTATCAATCTTATTTTATTTCAGATTCTTCCTTTAGAAACAAACATTAGAGATGCTTATTCAACAGGGCAAGACCAAGAACAAAATTTTATTCAGAATCTTGCAATGTTTTTGTGCACATTCTTGAAAGAACATGGACAACTTGTTGAAAAAAAGAGGCTTGATACGCATTTAATGAAGGTATTTAAAAGATTTTAATAACTTTTATTTATATATATTTAGGCTACTTCCTGTTTAAATTTCGAAAGCAATTTTATATGATTAAAGAGAATCTTCTAGAGATTACAGGAAAATTATTTTCGTCCCGAAATTCCTATAACTTTTTGATTTGGTAATTGATGAAATTATGATTTCTCCCATAGGAAATATGTGAAGTAATTTATGTATTCTTTGCATTTATGTATTCTATGTAAAATCAAAGCCAATTGATTGTAATATAATATATTTAAATATCTCAAATGAAAAATTATAAAAATTATTATTAAAATTTTTAATTGACTATCATAGAAAATATCTGTTTTGCAACCCATATATGTTAAATAAATAAAAGAGGTGAAAATAAATAAATAAAATATAATAGGGGAATGTGCGTCTCTCTGTATGTACGTCTGTCGCGCTCTATTTAACAAACTTCCCGTTTGAATTTTGAAACGAAATTTTGCATTCTTATAGAGGATATTATCAAGAGTCCAGGAAAACTCTGGTCCCCAAATTCTCAAAAGGGAGGTGCAAAACATTCCAGAAAATCCAAAATTTACATATTAGAAAGCATTGAGTTTGCCTTCCATTATGCATAATTATGTCTTCAATCTCATAATTTCATCAAATTCTACATAAAATTTGGAAAAAGATGAGTTCCTTTGGAGTATTCTACGCATTGTTTAGCAGCTGAGCAAATCTTGGAGTGGGATACAAAACTTTTTCTCATTAATTTTTTACTTTTTTCATATTCATGACCATATCTTTTAAACGACAACCAATATCTTAAATATGATTTATTTTTTATAATCCACATTAAATTTCCTATAAAACCAGGCCCGATTTGAATCTGTTCAACCTTTATTTTTTAAGTCTTTTCTAACAATGGAACAAATTTTTATTATTTATTTTTTGTTTTAAGAGTTTCTTTCAATTTCTGGCTATGTCTTTTGAATGGTAAGAGGTAATTTAATCTCATAATTTTCCCAAATTCTACATTAAATTTTGGAAAAAATGGGCCCCTTTCTCAGACATGGTTTAGTGCACTATATAATTCGTGAAGGATGAGACAAATTTTTAAGTACAGTGAGAGACAATATCAAGTCCCACCCATGCTTTTTCTACTTATGATTATTTCATTGTTTTTATAATATAAAAGAAAATGAAAATCTTTATTGGAAATTTTCTAGGTTTGAACCATGAAAGTTTCCATTAAAAAAATTTATAGAAGCAATGAAATAATCACAAGTAGAAAACACATGGGTGGGACTTAATATTGTCCCTCACTGTACCTATATTTTACTTTCTCTTAGCTCTATATATGTTAATATATAGAGAGAGAAAGTATTGGATTCATGTGGAAAATTCGATGTCGAGATTTTGATGGATATACACGATTTGAGGTCCCCGGAGTCCGAAAAAGTGGTTTTCGCAACATGGTGTGTCTGTGTGTGTATCTGTGAACAAAATATCTCAAGAACGAAAAGAGCTAGGAGGTTGAAATTTTATATTTAAGTTAGGCACCTCGCCTAACTTAAAGGTTAACTAGGTTAACCTAGTGAAACCTCACATATATTTATTAAATTAATCTTTCTTAAATATATGTCGACACAAAAATTCTGGACAAGCTTGTGACACAACTTTCGATTTTCTTATGATCTCTTACCTTAGGTAATCGAAAGTTGTGTGCTGAGCGACCAGTCACACCATGATTTTTTTGATATATTTTTTAGAATTTTGGATTTATCTTTTTAATGGTAAAAAATATCTCGGATATCAAAAATTTTTCAGCATCTAGATAAAATTTTGTAAAAAATGAACATCTTTTCATTTTAATCACACATTGTTTAGGATACTTAAAATTTCTTCAAAAATGAAAGATATTTTTATTTTTTTTTTAGATATCTCCAATCATATCAAAATAATCATTTTTAACTTATTTTTATTTTTCTTTTAAATCAAGGCCTTTATGCGGGATAGTCCTGAATTGTGATTCACTGTCCCGCTTCATTTCATGCCCCACAAAATATCCTGAATTTATTAGGTAAGAAAAGATAAAAAAAATTGGTGGTTAAATTTTTCACGATTGTAATAATTTTCTCCCTTATAATAGCCGCAGAATAAAAGAAAATATTTTTGAAACATGATCACTATGTTCGCCTAATTTTATTTACTAAATAAAATTTTTAAAATTTGAAATGAAAATTGATATATTATCATAAAATTCTTAATAACAATTTTTTTTTTTTTTTTTTTTTTGAAGGATGGGTATTATTTAATCTTCCTAAATTTTTTTCTTTTTCACAAATCTTTGTTATTAAAAATTCATATTAACATCTTATTTTTATTTCAGGCCTTGCATTATTTGGTCCTCATATCAGCAGTTGAAGAAGTTGAAATTTTCAAAATATGCTTGGAGTATTGGAATCAATTAAGTTGTGAACTTTACAGAGAAAATCCCTTTCCAATATCAGCACCATTATACGCAAATAAGCCTTTAATAATTAATAGTTCAGCTAATAATATCTCGTCTAAGAGACAACTTTACGGAGAATTTCTCACCAAGGTAATCTTTCTATATTTTATTTCTTACTTTGAACCCATATAGGCATCGTAAAAGGGAAAAGTACAAAATATAAAGATGATATACAATAAAGTGTTTTATTACTCCTTTTGGAGGTGATATAAACACTAAAAAAAAAAAAAATTATGGTTATGGGTAGGCAAAAAAAAATTTATGGTTGGTTTATTAAAAAAATAAATTTGGCAAGAAGGTTTTATTATATAATATTGTTTAAATTTTATTTGAAAATGAGTCATTGGTTTTGCTACATTGACCCTTGGGGGGGGCTAACAAAGTGATATGCAGGTCTATTCTCTAAAAACAGATGTAAAAATTTAACATCAACAAATGAGGTTAAAAAGTAAAATAATAATAGCAGCGTTAAAAAATGCAATTCTCGAAGCAAAGTTTTAACAGCGACGTTAACATTTTATTTTTTAGCACCAGGTGCCAACGAGCCCTTTGTTTCCTGTTAAAGACTCATATGAAGATAGCTATATTTTCTGCTTGTTCTTGTTTTTAGACCTCTCGATAAACCGCGCATGCGCATTACTAACTTGGTTATTTATTTTCAATCTAGTGGGCCTATCTGACACACCAGCGTTAAAAAATGCTATTCTCTAAACAAAATTTTAACAGCGTCAACATTTTGCTTTTATTTCAAAACTGTCAAAATCATAACTTTACTTTTTAGGTTAAAGACGCCATTTTTATGCATTAAATACGGCGTTAAAATATTAAAGACACCCCCTAGATATGGCATTAATTTTTTAACACTATTGACTAAATGTTAACGCTTAGGCTTCAAAGTTTTTGCTTATAGAATAGCAATTTGAGGCAAGGAAGTGTTAAAATGAAACCCCCCTCGGGTGGAGACCCGACAAAATTGCATTAATCCGCCACTGGCATAGTTACGGTATCGATATTTTTATCCCTATCATCTTCTATACTTATTTTTAAAGAGAAAGTGTGAGTTTGTTCTTATGTATGGGCTAAGCTCAGAATTTACTATTTCTTCCAAATCATGTGGGGGAGGGGGCAAATGCCCTCCTCCACTCCAAATATTATCTATAATAAATCCCTGCATATCTTATACAGTCAAATACCCTAACTTGGCACAGTTTTGATGTTCAGCATAGTAATTCATTTAAAATACATTTTTCTTTCATGAGTCGGGAAGCGAACGGACATTGTCCTAAGTTGAGACAATTATGTAAAATTTTACTAAAATAAACATAGAAAAACATTGAAGTGAAAATGAGGGAGGATTCGTACAGGACCAATTGAATAACTTGTCACTTGAGGTAATGACAGGGAAATTGGACTATACAACTGTATAAATTAAGAGGACAGATAATGTTATGTATCAGAAAAAGATCTACTCTTTTTTCGATAAAGTTTTATAATTTTTAATTAAAAACACCTTGAAGATTTCGGGAAAATCACAACAACACTCCAAACTTCTACTCATAACAAATGAAATCACTGGGGTGCCCGATAAAGCTTCCTTACCAGGGCTGCAAACCCATCATAACAAAAATTTTCCGTTTCTCCCAAGTTAGGTATATGTCCCAAGTTAAGGTATTTGACTGAACTTATAAAAAAGCGTTGTAATATTGAAAGGTGATGTATTTATCGGACGTATTTTTAACTCTAAATTTGACATATAATATAAAATAATTTTTAGAACCCCAATTCTATTTTAAAAAATGACATTATTTTTACTTAATTCTTCTTGATTAAGAAGCCATTGTTTTTAACTTGAAGTTGAAATTAAAAATAGCTTCAAAATAAGAAAAATAAGAAAAATATAATTAACAGGCAATTTGATCACCCACTGTATATCATCTTTCAATAAATATTATGTTACTGCTAAAACAAGAATTTTTTTCTAAAAAGATGATAATTCAATTAAACTATTAACCGTAGGCTCTAGTTGAAACATTATGTATATAAAATTAAAAACACTAGGTCATAAGTTTTAATGATTTATTAACATTTAACTTATGAGTTTTTCATTTCTCATTTATGATAGTTCAAGACTTGCATTCTTATTTCAAAACTGAACCCCATAAAAAATAAAACCTTATTGTATTACGATACATATATATTTATAAAATATTCTATATTTATTTAAATTTCAGGAGATTTTCTACAAAAAAAATATTACCTTGTTTATATGAAATTTTTACACAAGATGTAAAAAAATACAAATGACAACTTTTTCGAACAGTGGCATAGTTATTTTCAATTATTTGACCCACCCAAAAGTCATCTCCAAAAATCTTATTCTTTTTATGTTACCCATTAATATATTATTCAAATGCAAGTTTAAATAATGAATAATTCATTTTAAATATTTTAGGTCCGATATATAATGATAAGTCGGATGGCCAAACCAGAAGAAGTACTAGTTGTGGAAAATGAAAATGGAGAAGTTGTAAGAGAATTTTTAAAAGACACTGATGCAATTAATTTGTACAAAAATATGAGAGAAACTCTTGTTTATCTGACACATTTAGATTATTTAGACACCGAAAGAGTTATGACAGAAAAATTACAAAATCAAGTGAATGGAACAGAATGGTCTTGGAAAAATTTAAATACTGTAAGTTTTTATTTTTATTTAAAATTTTTATATTAATTTATAATAAAAAAAATGTTTTTTTTTACAGTTATGTTGGGCAATTGGATCAATCTCTGGTGCAATGCATGAAGAGGATGAAAAGAGATTTCTTGTTACTGTAATAAAAGATCTTTTAGGTTTATGTGAACAAAAAAAAGGCAAAGATAATAAAGCCATAATTGCATCTAATATTATGTATGTAGTAGGTCAATATCCACGTTTTTTACGAGCTCACTGGAAATTTCTCAAAACAGTAGTTAAGAAACTCTTTGAATTCATGCATGGTAAATATATGTTTATTTATAAAGTACTTATATCCTAATTTTTATTTTTTAAATTTATTTTATCTTATTTTTTAAATTAGAAACACATGATGGAGTTCAAGATATGGCTTGTGACACTTTTATAAAAATTGCATTGAAGTGCCGGCGTCATTTTGTAACCATTCAAGTAGGAGAATCACAACCTTTTATTGACGAAATCCTTCACACGATAAGCTCGATAATTTGTGATCTCCAATCACAGCAGGTATTTATAATATATTTTATAATTAAAAATAATACATTAAGAGGGTGTGTGTGTTGATAAATACGTTGAATAGTAAAGAGAACATTTAAATCATTCAACTCACCAGGACTGTGCAAATAGTAGTAAGGAAAGGAGATAGGTCTTTTCAGCCCAAATAAAATATATAAATAATTTATATATTTATTTTATTAAAATCTTTTAGATCTCAGACCGTTAAAGTTTATCAACATACTTACTACAATGTTATTCCTTTATTTTTCCATGCCATTTCGCATTTGTTGCTGAGTGTGCAGAAGCTAAAGCCATTTTGAGCATACATCCTCTCAAAAATTATGATTTGTTGTGTTTATATTATTGGGTTGTTCGGAAAATAAATTCGTTTTTTCCCAACAAAAGAGTTTGAAATGTTTAAAAGAATGAAATGGTTGTCTTCTGCTGGAATATAAATTCTGTTGATTTATTTATTTAATTACAGAAACTAATCAACAGAATTTATATTCCAGCAGAAGACAATCATTTCATTCTTTTAAACATTTCAAATTAAGAAAATTCTGCAAATCTCGGCAAATATAACCTTTCAAACAAAAGAATTAATTTAATTTTTTCACAGCTAACTTCACACTTATTCCGCATAATCATTATATATTTTTACATCTGATATAGCAAGGCCTTCTTGTGAAACAGTTCGTTTAATTCTACGCAGTAGTTTTTTGATGGAGATTAAATTTATCGAATTCCACAGTTCATGATCTTTTGAAACGCCTAGGAAGCAAATCACAGACGTCAACGCCTAAGAACATGAGGAATCCATATATCTCGAGCAGGGGCGTATATAAAAATTTTTTTCGGGGGGGGGGCCCGAACTCAAAAATTTTTTTGAGAAAAATTTTTTTTAAGAAACTATATTTTTTTTCACACGAAATTTTTTGCGGAACATTTTTTCTTTTGCGGAATCAAAGTTTTCCACCCTGCAGAAAAATTTGTTGCGCTGATGTCTGTATATCCCTATATATGTATATGTGTTTGGGAAGTTTCGGGGGGGGCCCGGGCCCCCTCGCCCCCCCCCCCCCCCTTATATACGCCCCTGATCTCGAGCTTTAAGATTAAACCTAGATGTTTTAAATGATCATGAACTCTCGAATTCGATAAATTTAAATAATATTTTTCTTGCTTGAACAGCATTTATACCTTTTCTATAGTACAAAAGTAAAATATACCGAAAATGCTGCTTTTTACTTTCCATATTTGAATGGACTCCAACAAAAAACTACTCCCTAGAATCAATCCATCTTTTTCATAAGAAAGCCATGCTATATCAGCTGTCAAAATATATAATGATTATGCGGCTTAATTATGAAGTTAGCTGTGAAAAAATACAATTAAGTCCTTTGTTGGAAAAAAAGTAAAAACTAAATTACTGTTATGTCGCTACTTGGGTTCTTATTTTAAGGAAGAAACATTAGGAAATAAATACAGAGAGGATTTGAGATAAAGATTTAATCGTGAGCAAAACAAACGTAATTACAAAAACCAATTCTCAATCATAGAAAAAAGAACAATGTCAATATATGAGTATGCGCCATAAAGATAATAACTTTACAACAATTACTTTTCGAACAACTCAATAAATGGACAATTATGTATCATCAATAAATTGGTGAATGAATCTTTACAAAAGTTTATCAAATTCACTACTCTTATTTGAGATGTAAATATGAATTTTCATAAAGATCCTCGCACGAACTCGAGTAGTATATACATGTAGATGATATTTTTTCACTTTTATCAAGTATTTTAGTGTTTATAATAAACTTTTTAGCGAATGGATACCTCTAGTAAAGATATTAATCAATGGATTGAATTTTTAAAGAAAGATCCAATTTTAACACAAATATTATTTAATATTTAATCAATGGCTTAAACCTCATTTTTTAGGAATATTGTCTTCAATTATTTAGAAATCTTTAAATTTAAATTATTTTTCTTTTGTATTCAGATTCATACATTTTATGAGGCTGTGGGTTATATGATTAATGCACAAAGTGATCAAGCCGCACAAGATGCACTTATCGAGAAATATATGATGCTCCCTAATCAAGTTTGGGATGATATTATAGGCCAAGCGAGCAAAGTAAGTTCCATTTCTTTTGTTTACTTTTATTTTTATTTAAACTTTAAAATTGTTTTTTTTTCCAGAATGTTGATGTGCTTAAGGATCAAGATGCGGTTAAACACTTAGCATCAATACTAAAAACGAACGTGAGAGCTTGCAAAGCTCTAGGACATCCTTATGTTCAGCAGGTAATGTTTTTTCTCTGGGTGTAAATACTTATATCTCATTTCAATTAAATTTTACTTATTAATAATCTTAATAGTTATATAGTTTTTATTAGTTTAGTGATATGAGTTTTATCTGAATACACTTTAATCTTGAATATTTTTCTTTTTTTTTCAGCTTGGAAGAATATATTTGGATATGCTTAATGTTTATAAAGTAATGTCCAATAATATTAACCATGCAATTGCAATGAACGGAGAAGGGGTCACCCAGCAACCCTTAATAAAAAGTATGCTGGTTGTAAAAAAAGAAACTTTGAAATTGATCTCTAATTGGATATATCGTTCCAACGATCATATCATGGTAATTTTACTTTTTTATTATTACTAAAACTTCAAATAATAATATCAACAGAGTAAAATTAATGGAAAACTAATATTGCACTTATCCTAGCAGTCAAGCAACAATAGGTTGGGGTAATCAAGTGGGATAAAATATTAATCGAAAAAAATGTGGTTAATTTAATATCTTATCTGGAATACGGGTATATACTAGAAGAGTTACAGTTTTGTATTATACCGTAAACAAAATTATTTAAAAAAAACATCTTACTTAAATGGCTTCCATGAGAGAAGTGGCTGTTCAACGATTAAAATAATAGGTACGAAGAGATTTTTATTTGATAGAGGCTCTCCTGTTGGCTGACATCCTCTCTTCCTGCCTATTATTTAAATGGCGTCCTCCGAAAAGCACACACTGCGTTTATGGAGTGAAACGAAGTTGTTCATCACATGAGAGGCAGCAACTTCTCAAATCTATTGTATTTCGTTGTCGGTAAATGTTTTTAAATCAAAACAAACACCTTGTCTTTCAGATTCTCTCACAAAAATAATCATATGCCTTAAGATCTGAAAATCTGGGAAGAAAACCAATGTAAACCGTGCTTCAATATGGTCCAACTTAATTTCTCCGCCTCCTTGTGGAAATGTCTTGAACCTGAATGAATGTCTGAAAATGTGTATATTTGGAAGAACGCCTTTTTAGTACGTTATTTTTAAAATAAATTAATTTGTTCACGAAATAAATCAAAACTATAACTCTTTCGGTATGTATTCCAGATAAAATATTTAGATAAACCATGTTATTACAAAAATATGCTTAAATTGTCCCACTTAATTGCCTCAACCTAAAATGATACATCTTTTTAAAATAAACAAACCCAAAGCCTATTTTGGACCAGCCAACTATTAAGAAACAAATTCTCAATTTCACTTGTCTCGTATCCAACAGTAAATAATCTTTATTAAAGCTTTTGTGGTTTGATTTATTATTATTATTATGGGAGTTTTTAATTATAAACCACTTTTTGTATTAATTATTTATTAAAAATATAAATATTGTACAACGTTTCGACTGTATATTCTGCAGTCGTTTTCAAGTACTGTACACTTGCTCAGATTCAAGTGAACTAATCTCTAAGGGACAGTTACGTGCATTTTATATACAGCAACGTCAGCGCCATCTACAGTGATTTCTATGAAGTTAGACACAAACTTAAGCGCCATCTACAGTGATTTCTATGAAGTTAGATACAAACGTATTTATATTTTTTATTAAATAATTAATACAAAATGTGTCTATAATTAAAAACCCCCATAATAAGTAAATAATCTCTCAAATTGTAAATAATTCAGATTATGCGAAAGTGCAACATTTAAATATTTTCTGTGAAGAGATAATCACAATATTTTACTAATCTAGGGCAACTAGCCACAAAATGTAAAATATACTCTTTCATTTATGTCAAAAAGATTATTATATAAATTATAATGAAATCTGCTATACAGGTCATGGACAATTTCATCCCTCCTCTTCTGGATGCTGTTCTTGTGGACTACAAACGAGCTACGATGCCTGCTGCAAGAGAGCCTGAAGTATTGTATGCAATGGCCTCTATAATCAATAAACTTGAACGACATATAACACCGCACGTTCCCAAGATATTTGATGCCGTTTTTGAGTGTACTCTAGAGATGATAAACAAAGACTTCGAGGAATACCCTGAACACAGAACTAATTTCTTCCTATTACTTCACGTACGATTAAATTTTTCTCATTCTATTATTAGGTATATTAATGTTGGGAGTTTAGTGTTAAATTAGATTTGATCGCAATCAATAACAGTCTTACCATTATTCAACTAAATATCTACTGTTGCTGCATGTTTTTACTGGGACGGGTTTTGAGCAGCAGGAAGTGTCAGAAAGAGGAAAAAGTGAAAAAAATAGGCAAATTTAAGCTATTTTAGAATAAATTTTTTAGGTGAAAAAATGATTTATTCAAAACTTATGAATCCCATCTACTATCAAAATTCAATCTAATCATCAATAAGTTTTAAACTTTCCTCCGTAAGTATTATGAAACATTTATTAAATTAAAATTAAAAATACAATTTAAACTCTAGGTTAATTGTTTTAAAGGTTTTATTAATCATAAAATTAACATTTGATTCGTATTTCAACAATTTATTGTCATCTTTAGAAGTGCTTACATTCTAATACATTATACATTAGAAGAAATGGTACCAACTGCGCTAGTCAACTGAGCATTTAACATTAAAATGCAAGTTTGGAAGTAAGGTCCTATGAGAAAAACTAAATATATCTCGACACAAAAAATCTGGTGTGATCAGCACGCTGCACAACTTTCTCTTACCGAAAGATAAGAGAAAATTGTGTGCTGTGCTCCAGTCACACCAGATTTTTATTAATATTGTCATGCGAAGATGATTGGATTTTATTAATCTCATTGTGTGAGGTTGTTTTAAGAGTTTGAACTCCGGTACTTAATTACTCGACAAGTGACTCGTATTCAGGAACATTTTTTCTTGGGTTATTTAATAACCAGGGATGAAGAGTGGTGGCATCACACCACTTCATTAAGGCAAGAATAATTAATAAATTCCAACTTGAAGTATCAATGTTGTGAGAATGAATGGGCTCTAGTTGAAACATTATGTTTATATGCAAGGTTACCTTTCATACATATAATAATTCCCAGTTTTCTATTTTTCCATCAAATGTAGGTAATTTAACTTAACTTGGGGTTTTGATTATGGAAAAAAATAATCAATTATCGATTATGAAAATTAATAGATTATTCCTATTAATTGATTATGAAAAATAATCGATTATTTTCCCATACTCGATTAAATCAATTTCATTCGACCTTTTTTTTTTTAGTAAATTTTTCTGACTTTTTTTTAATAGGGAAATAATCGGGTCTTTTTTATAATCGATTATGGGAAATAATCGATTATATTTTTTAATAATCGATTATTTTTTAAATAATTGGTAAATAATCGATTAATCGATAATTTTGCACAGCCCTAATGATGACAAGAAATTGTTCCCGAAATAGGATCAAGTGTTAATTTTATAATTAATAAAACCGTGAAAACAAAGAACCTAGTGTTTAATTGTTTTACTTAATTTTAATTCTAATAATCAATAATTGTCGGTTTTAATAAATTTTATAAATTTAAATAATTTCTAAACCGAGATCAGAGTCACTGGTCACATTTACAATTTGTACCAGTGCATAATGATCTCGGAGAATAAGAAGTCAGATTTATGCCCCGATTAAAAAAAAAATTGTTTTTTATTTCTTGGGTTCCTATATTTGAAACACACTTACTTTGCCATTGGTTTTTCCAACGGCCATTTAATTAAGTTAAAAAAAAAAAAAATCATTTCTAATTTGAAAATGCCTTCACTATTTTTTTATCACTATTAAATATTTATATTTTTGTTTGACTTTCTTAATAAATAATATTAATTAATTTATACATTTATCTAAATAGTATGATGAACAAAATCATTGTATTATTTATATAAATAGTTAAACAACAAAAATCTGAATTTAATAGTGTGTTATAATTATCTCTTTACATATATATTGGGCGTAGTGAAAATGGCATAATTTAAATAGTGAAAAAAAGTTGACTTGAAAAGATTTCACTCTGAGCAAATCTTTATTGTTCCAGAAAAGTACAAGTTATATTTTTTAGGTGGAATTACCAAAGAAAGTTTCACTTAAAATGCAATGCTTTGAAATAGAAAATTAGATATACCTTTTATGAAAAAAGGTATATGCAGCTTGTACTGACTCAGGAAGGTAGGGAGGAACATTGAGCTGAGAAAAATGTCGACCGCCTACGTCACTTCCATGACCAGGCTATTGAAATATCCATTGAGCCCAATGTAAAATTATACTTAGTTATTATTTTCAATATTTTACTGGGGCTTGGAGTAGAGGTTAGCGTGCTAACCTAGTATACCAAACGTCGCGGGTTCGGACCCCAGGCAGTCCGATGATTTTATTTAAGCCATTTGGATACCAAATGACCTAAATAAGAATGCCTGGACCCTAAATAATATATATTCATAACGGTTATCGCCAAAAGTCTTAAATGGCCTAAGTTGCCGAAAACACTGTATGAATGTGTGTGTAATTGGAAGTGTGAATGAGAAAAAAGTGTGAATGTTTTATATAAAAAAAAAAAAAAAAATATTTTATATAAAAAAAAAAAAAAAAAAAATATTTTACTGCCCCCTAAATAAAAAAACGAAAAAACGGACTATTTAAAATTATATTTTTTTAAGTTTTTAGTTCACAAAAATATTAAAATTAGAAAAAAAGTAAATAATAGAGAGAGTAAATAATTAAGAGCTCAAAAATTACCTAATCAAGTGATATAAACTATTTGAAATGTTTTTTTTTCCTTATAAAAATTGAAAAATAAACTCTCTAAAATAGCAAGTTTAAATTTAAGATTTTTCCAAATTTATTTCATCTTCCAAAGTAGTCAGTCCCCTTCAGCAATAATACACTTATGCCAACGTTTTTTTCCAATCTTCGAAACAATTGTTATACTCGATTTCCGGGATGGTCTTTAATTCCTTCAGCGATGCGGCTTTTATCTTGTCAATCGTGTCAAAACGATGGCCTCGGAAGGGCCGCTTCAGTTTGGTAAACAGCCAGAAGTGCGACGGAGCCAAATCAGGCGAATAAACCTTTTAGGCATCTTATGTAATTTTGCATATAATGTATACATACTAGTGAAAAGTTATCTTCTTTGAAGTTTCTTCTATTTTTTGTCTTTTGCTTTTTGTCTTGTGGATCGCTACGATTGGAACAACCATAAGCCGAATAACTAACCATTATTCTTCCTTTTGAAAAAAAAATCTATAGAAATAAATAAATAATGTTAAAAAACTACTTATTTGATAGTGAAGAAATATAAAAATAAAAGTTTTAACCTCAAAGAGAGTTGTCAATAAATTTTAAAATTATGTTAAAAATATTAAATATTTAACTTCGATATAAGATGAATAAGGACCAAATAATCATAAAAACATTCCTTATATATTTATATTATATGATATTATTAATTATTTATTCAATAGTTATTCGCTAGTTATTTCATGTACGTTGTACACAGTTTCTAATGCAAGGTGTCAAAGTTATGATCATGGTAAGATGGCGGACAACCATCCTCACCGTTCCACTTTATTCGACAATATCCTCGCTAATTCTCTCAGCTTAATGTCCCTCCCTATCTCCCTTTTTTTTTTTTTTTTTTTTTTTTTGGAATGGGTGCATAAGGTCCGAAGACCTATAATGACCAATAGTCGCATGCAGCCAGGAAGAAAATAAAAACAAAAGGAGAAGCATAGTTTGATTAAGCATCTAGGCGCATGCGCATTAATGAAAAGCGTATTTTTTTACGTTACTGGGCATATGATCTTCACTACGCATGCGCCGGAAGTCTGGAATCGAACTGTCAAAAGAATAAATATATACTGGGCCGAAAACATTTAATTTGGATTTCTTTATTAAAGCAAAATCTATACCAATTTATTGTTGGAAAGATTGGAAAGCAATTCACTTGTGAGTCACGGAAAAAGGACAGGAAAAAGCTGAAAGTTATATTGTTTTATTAATGATACGTTATAAATTGTTATGTCATGACATCACAATAAATTAATTTAAGACGTAATGATAAAACTTTAAGTTCATTGGACCAATTATCTACTGTATTGACAATTTTATTTGAAAAAATGTAGATAATATACAGACGATATTCAGAGTGAAATCTTTTAAGCCAAGGCAAACTAGCACTCTCTTCTCGATTTTAAATATTTAAATTTCTATTTTTCTCCGCTCTAAAACTTGTAATCATGCTATCTATAATATTTATCTATTTTTTCTATATTAGGCCGTGAACAATTACTGCTTCCCGGCGTTCCTTAGTATCCCGCCAGGTCAATTTAAACTCGTACTTGATTCAGTAATTTGGGCATTCAAACATACAATGCGAAATGTAGCAGATATTGGCTTACAGGTAAATAATTAAAAATAATTTTAAAAAGTAAAAACTAAGAAATTTTTTTAAATAATAAGACCTTTTTTTAGATACTTTTTCAACTACTTCAAAATGTAGAACAACATGAACAGGCAGCTCAAGGGTTCTACCAAACATATTTTTTAGATATATTACAACATATATTCTCAGTAGTTACGGACACATCCCATACTGCAAGTAAGTACTCATTTCTCATTTATTCTAAACATGCAAATAACTAAGGAAATTAAATAAATACTATAGAAAAATTTGTTTCTATATTTTCAATAAATATTAGAGAATTTGAAAATATATTTTTTATTTAAAATTTATCTAGCACGAAGAAAATACAGAATGCTGAATAAATTGTTTTTTAATTAAGTTAGATTAGGTTAAAGTGGCTGTTATCAGAGAACACATTCGGGCCTTTAAAGTTGAGGTTTGAGACCCTACCAAGGGGTGAGTTATCCCTCACTTAGCTACCCTAGAAGCAGACATTGGCAATGTTAGATAATTTTCTTAAGGTAAGTGGATAAACCCGGAATTTGTTTCAATTCTAGAATCGTATCCGATTAATCATGATCCTCCTTTATTGTAATTAAGTTGCTTTGAATAAAATAAATTCACTTTTTTGTTCTGACATCGATAGTCAAAAAAATAATTTTTTTTATGATTCACATTTATCTGATAAATCTCAATTTTTCTCTTTTTGTGTGCCATGCCAGAGAACGGAGGAGTAATTTGGGGAGGGGAGGGGGCAAATGACCCCCCCTCTTCCCCCCCTAAGGGCTCTGATCTTTTTTAAATTTTATATTATTCTAAATAAAATATCTCAATTATAAATAAACTATAAAAAATTGAAAAATTTATTTAATTAAATATCTTTTAGCCAAATTTGAGCTAGCTATTTGTAAGTAATTAATAAAAGAATTTGATTTTCAGCTTAACTGTGGTTTATTTGTAAAAATTACGACGTTTCGGCCACTCATTCTGTGGCCTTCTAACAGAATGAGTGGCCGAAACGTTGTAATTTTTACAAATAAACCACAGTTAAACCGAAAATCAAATTCTTTTATTAATGATAACTGTGGAAAGCCTAAACTCCAAAATATTTGCAAGTAAATTTTAAGAAAAAAGTTTGCCCTCCCCTCCCCCCCCAAGCAAAAGTTGAAATACCAAGGATTTGGGATTCTTTATCTAATAGAGCAAAACAAAAATTTCTCATACACAAAATAAGACCCTATTTAAAGCAATCCTAAATAATTTCATTGAAAATATTTGAAATTTTTTTTTTTTAATTTTCCTATCTCTAAATAGAGTTTAATTAACTCCAATTACAGAGCAAATCTAGATTAGTAATCCGCAGCTTATCCGATTAGCCATGAGCCCTCTCTCTAATTAGATTTAAATTGTCAACCATAGGCTCAATTAAAAATTGATTTTTTAATCAAATTATTGAAACTTATGAGACCATGTCTCATATTTTTGAAACACTTCATTTCATATTTATTTGTTAAAATATTCAAATTAAATAGAAATGAAGCATTTGTTTTCGGGGATCTCATAGTCATGTTGTTGCTTATAAATTTAACTATATTATAAAATATTTATTTTTAAATTAATCATAAATTTTTATTTATTCTTTGTTTTTACATTTAAATTGTTTATTTTTAATTAAAGTGCATTAGCCAACACAATTGATTTCATTAATTCACTTTAAAAAACTGCAATTATAGTATTTAGGCTATAATTACTTAAATACAGTCATCCTCATTTCATTGCATTGAAATTTAAAAAATACATATGACAATATAATATTTATTAATAAATTGAAATATAATTAGCTGCTTGCTCATTTTATTCTTCCTATTTGATTCTCACAAAATGTTATACATAAAATTATACAATGTAAGAACGATGGCAGAAACAAATTAGCATATAAAGAATATATAGAATGATAGTGAGATATATATATAAAATATCAAAAGTCAAATTTGAAACAATATTTGATAAAGAAAACTCCTCAACCCAATCTTTCTCATTATTGATAACCATCAAATAAATTCTTGTTTGTTTTTATTTGCTAGTGTCATCTTAATATTAATCTATGTCATATTACAATAGATAAAACAAGAAGAGTTTTTGGCATAAATTTATAACGGAAATATTTTCACTTTTTCATGTGCATTTTAAAAAGTCAAGCGTTGTGGTTAATGACCTATATTTAAACGTAAAATAAATTTCTTTCCACAAAAAAATGAAAAAAAATTTTCGAAATTTTTATTTTATTATCACTATAAATGAGAAAGTAAGTTGCAAATTCTCTGACCTTGTGTCTGTCATGTTGTGAGTTTTGTACAATTTTCAGATTGACTCGGGTTTAATTTTATTTAAAAACTGAAAATTTCTAATTGATGACAATCTATAACAGAGTGAGTTGCTGGTTTGTGGTACACGAAAAATAAGCAATAAAGGCGGACATAAAAAATCATAGAAACGTTTTTTCCGAAATATGACAAATTAAAGGATAAATATGAAACTTCGAACAAATTCTTTCTTCTTTCAGTCAAAGTGTCATATCTGACACGTTTTGTTTACTCTGAGGAGTAGTTTTCATGGGAATAATACTGAGGTGGGTTCTCTTTTCCTTCCTCAGGTGGAGGCATCTCAAATACTGTAGAATTGGATAATTTTTTGCCAGAGGTGGATTTCAATTCGAGTTATTTTCGCC
Source organism: Euborellia annulipes (assembly GCA_023213315.1). Classification (NCBI taxonomy): domain Eukaryota; kingdom Metazoa; phylum Arthropoda; class Insecta; order Dermaptera; family Anisolabididae; genus Euborellia; species Euborellia annulipes. The sequence continues at coordinate 125,665 of JAKCPI010001944.1, read as the reverse complement.
TCAGAATTAACTACTTATCCCCTTGGCTAATCGCCTCCTCCTCGAACAAACACTTGCATATATATACGAGTATGTTACAGTAAGTTTATAATCCAGCGTGACGTTTAGACGTGTTTCAATGTAATTTCTCGTTATGTGAAGTGAATATATGGACACCCTATACAATTTATAATGCAAATAAAATACAGTCTCTATAACAAATTTCAGAATAGAATAATTTTTACCAAATGGTACAATTAGCGAGATGTACTACCTTGTGGTGCGAGTCAAAAAAAGGTTGGAAAACGCTGATCTATAATATTTTGATTATACTAATAAAAATAAAATACATTTTATATAAGATACTAAGACAAATAAGAACCACCTAGAGTTTTGCATTTTTTTGAAAAGAGATGTTTTGTAAAGTAAATTAATGTCAAGTTTTTCTTATTAACCAAAATACCAATTTAATATATATATATATAATAGTTATATTTCCGTGTGTGGAAATGGCTGGCTGTGACTGGTATCTTAGAACAATGGCAGGAGGTGGCAGCCAGAAAGGAGTGCCTCTAAATCAATGGAACTTCCAAAGATTGGCGACGTTTCGGTCCAAATTTATTTGACCATCATCAGGAAATCAGGCTACAATATTATTTTATTCAAAATTAATATTATTAACAAAAATGGTTGTTATTTTTTATTTTATACTAACAGTTGTCATATGTAAATGTATATATAAATATATTTTGGTTTGAAATTGTTAATAACATTTAAAATTATAATTTTGCTATTAGGCATTCGCAAGGCTTAGAGATGTGAGGAGCAATGACAATTTTTTCAAATATTTCTCTTTATTAAAGTGGCCCTGATTATCTATTAATATCTAATCTTTTTTTCCTGCTAATTTTTGATTTTCATTATTTCCAATTATTCCGAATGATGGACAGTTATTTATGACTTTAAATATTAAATGATAATTTATACAACATTAAAAATTTTCTAATCGATTTTTTTTATATACTAAAAAATAACAACAATTGTAATATTTTTAATTGTTAAAAAAATAATATTAATTTTGAATAAAAATCTATTGTATCCGATTGTCTGATGATGGTCAAATCAATTTGGACCGAAACGTCGCGAATCTTTAGGAGTTTAATTGATTTAGAAACACTCCTTCCTGACTGCGACCTCCTGTCATTTTTCTAAGATAAATAATAGTTAGTAAAGTAAAAGAATAAAATGTCTAAGTAAGCCTTTTGGGCTAGTAGAGTGAGGGTCCCAGAAAAATCTTCAATAAATGCTCAAATAAAACTCAGACATCAGATGTCTCTACAATGAAAATTTCAAAGTATTTATTGTAAATGGAAATGACTACACCATTGATTGAATCTGGAATTTCGAAAACAAAAAAAAAGAACACTTAAAATGACATTACATGTTTTATTTATTGGAAAAGATTTCTCAATTTAGCTTATTTATTATTTATATTTCGAAACGGCATAGCTTCTACAACTTTCAGAGTTCAAATGAATCAAACAAGGAGATCACTCCGTTCTTTTTATCCATTATTTCCTGGTCCAGCTGTTAGATGATAGTAGCAATAAATTCCATGGCATCTGATCTGGTAGGTTTATAAATATCAGGTGGGTCTTGTTTTAGCTTTAATTTTGATCAAGATAAACAAAATCTTTTGTCTTTAACAACATATTTTAGAATATTTTTATTATTTTAATGTTATATAACATGATTATTCTTTTTTGCAGGTTTAACAATGCACGCCACTATTCTCGCCTATATGTTTACACTTGTGGAAACAAATCGTATTAAAGTACCTTTAGGACCACAGCCCAATAATACTAATACAGTACAAGAATATGTTGCCCAATTGTTACGTAGTGCATTTCCTCATTTAACTGACAATCAAATAAAAATCACAGTACAAGGACTTTTTCATTTGGATCAAGATTTACCTGCCTTCAAAGAACACTTACGTGACTTTCTTGTTCAAATACGGGTAATAATAAATGATTTATGATTTTTTAATTAAAATAATTCCATAGGCGATAAATTTACCAGAAAATTTTCTTTAGGAATACACGGGAGAAGATGATTCAGATTTATTCCTTGAAGAACGTGAATTGGCTCTTCGAGCGGCCCAAGAAGAAAAAAGACGCGTTCAAATGTCCGTTCCAGGGATTCTTAATCCACATGAAATACCAGAAGAGATGCAAGATTGAGAATGGTATCCTTACCTTATTTTCTTTGCCTCTATTTTATAAAACAACTTCAAATGAATTTCTATATCTAATTGCGGACTAAGGAGTACCAAATGGATCAGCTCAATACAAAGATTATAGTTATTTAGCACTACGGAATTTCAAATAATTATTTATGTGAATGCCCTCTGTGAGGTGCCAAACGACCCCTGTGAACATGAAAGTTCTTCAATAAAGCTGTGAAAATCGTGCCGTGTGAGTGAATGAGAGCCTCAGGGCTGGACTCTTACTAGGAGCACCCTGCTCGAATACATGTGAATTTTAGGGATCGTTCCTTGAACCAGCAAAAGCAAACAAGCGACCTGGTTGCTTATTTTATTTACCAATCCTGTTTCCCCAAAAAATATTTTTTTAGTTTCAATTGCATTACTTCTTTGGGGATATTATTATTATTATTTTTTTTTTCTTTATTTTCAATTCACTTTTCCACTCCTCACTTCTTGTATAACTAAAAATGTATCCACCCAATCACATCAGATTGTCATCAAACTACTTACTAGTGATGAGTGATTTTAACAATTTTTTTTTTTTTTTTTTACAATTAATTTATTAATAATAAGGCTATTTAAAAAAAAAAATGTTTATTTTCTTGGCAAAATTTGTTATTAAATCTCAAATTTTGCATCTCTTTTTTTTTTTGAAAGAGTTTTATAAACAAGAAAATGTTTAGTTTACAAATTTTAAATTAAATATGAGAAATTTTTTATTTTTATTTTGAATTAATTAATACGAATTTTTAAAACGCTTTTTTTATATAAGGAAATAAATTTTAATTTCACTTTTTTTTTTTTTTTTTTTAAAGAAATAATTGAAAATTATCAGAAATAAAAACTGATAATAGAATATGATTAAACATTCTAAGTTTTAACGATTTTCTATATATTTTGTTTAAATTTTTTCCCTAATAATTGACCATAGAAAATGTTTCAAACTACTTTTGGCATTTAAACAAATGTTTGCATTTTTTTAACTTGATGAACATTAATGGGCGTATCCAGCTCAAAACGGAAAGGGGGCAACTTTTGTAATATTATTTTATTAAATGCCACAACCCAAACGGAGAAAGGGGATGGCGTCACTCGTAGTTTTTATCTTCTTACAGAATTTTTTTATTTATATTTTTGATTTTTATTTTTATTTCCATATTGTAAGGGGGGCAGCTGCCTCCCTTGCCCCCCGCCCTGGATACCCCCATGAATAGTGTTCATATAAAATCTTGGTTTGAACAGCAGGTGCATTAATAATAAAAAAAAGTTGGCTTTTAAAATGGTGTGGTCAAAGAAAAAAAAAAATGATTTACAATAACTTATAAAAAGTTAGGAAAGTGATGAGTTTTGGGAATTATAATATAACTTGATATTTCTAAGCTTACAACAATTGTACACAAGATGTAGGATGCTGTGAGAAACTTAAGTTAATAAAATTATTTTACAACAATTTCACCTTTTTTTTAAACAATTCCCAATTTTATTATAAAACAAAAAAAAAAAAAAATTCATTTGGAATATTTATTGATATAAATTGCAATTTAAAAAAAATAATTAACCAGTAATACCATTGATACCGATAGTTCCATTTCAAAATCGAATGCTGAATCCACGAAACTCCTGCCTAGCGAGAAACTCCCAGTTGGCGAATTCGCAATGGTCGATTTTACAGCCAGGACTGCCCGTCTTTGAAAGCCACGTTACCCTGGAACATATCGTCTCGTCCAGAGGCTGTTTTGCATTCTTATCTTTTTTTTTTTAATTAGATATAAACATTTTATAATAGTGAGGTGATGGCTGTACAATTGACAAATATAAGTAGGATGGCAGCCTGGAAAGAAATCGGACAAAAATTTAATCAATCTTTATTTCTATTGCCGACGTTTCGGACGCAAGTCGCGCCCTTCCTCAGGACAATAGGTAGTCAATAAAATACAAATTGACATCCGATTGTCCTGAGGAAGGGCGCGTCAATTTGTATTTTACTGACTACCGATTGACCTGAGGAAGGGCGCGACTTGCGTCCGAAACGTCGGCAATCCTAATAAAGGATTAAATTTTTGTCTGATTTCTTTCCTGGCTGCCATCCTACTCATATTTGTTAAACATTTTATTATTGTTTAAAAAATTCTTGACATTTAATTTTGTCAAAAACTTTCCTTCCTTTATAATTTATTTTATTTCTTTTTTTTTGGGGAAGTATCTTTAGAGGTAGTTGAAAATAATTGCGTCTATTAATTTTAATTAAGGCTTTTATTTTTTCCATATTCATTACATATATTTTTTTTTCATTAATATATTATTTTCCACGCATACAAAAAATGAAAAGTATTATGTTATTTCTTGATTGGTTGTGCTCCCGAATTTAAAAAAAATTCAAAATTCGTAACCTCTAGTTTGTTGACCCACTTTGTTTTTGTTGATGAATGTAAAGGGTTCACATACAAGGACACTCACACATGCACCAAATAACAACACAGGTTGAAAAATATTATTATTTGAGAGTTGTAGTTGTTGTTAAATAAAAAATTTTGATTCTTCTTAAAATAAAGCAAGTTAGAGTGGAATTTTGCAGATATAAAGAAATAAACTAAATATTTTTTTCTTTTTTTGCAGGATCTATGACAACTGATTGCTCATTTATTCAGTTTCGGCCATCATCAGGTCTACAAATAAGAAAACAAATCTTGAGAATGAAATGAAATCAAAAAATATGAATACTAAAGTTCAATAATGTGATATTATATAATCTAAAGAATTCACAGTACATTTTAAAATTAAAATAATTTAATACTAATTAAAAGTAAAAAAAGGAGTTTTATTTGGTTTATGTACGTTTCAATGTTAAAACATTATTATCAACAAACTGTAATAATTGTAATAAGGTTCTGATGATGTTTTATCATCGAAATGTACATAAACCAAATAAAACTCCTTTTTTTAATAATGTTTACTTTTAATAAGTATTAAATTATTTTAATGTTAATTATTCTCATGCATAAAAAAGATTATTAATCTTAACAAATTTTTATTTATAGACCTGTTGATCGTCACTAATCAGCCCGAAACTGAATAAATCCGTTGTTCGATTTCGCAAAAAAGAAAAAATATTTAGTTTTTGCCTGCAAAATTTCAAACTTCCTTTGTTCGACGAAGAAGTGAAAACTACTTGGATTGTTTCTGAATAAAAATTCTTGATTTCGGGTAATCTATTGTTTATTAAGAAAGCCAAAACGTTATATCTTTTACTAATAAACCACAGTTAATCCGAAATCAAGAATTTTTATTCAATCATTTGTAATGTAACACTTTGTATTCTAATTGTTGTAAAATACCGGACTGGTATTTAAAATAATAATAATGTTTATAAATATAAAAAAGTAATGGCAATAGCTGTTGGTAATTAGGAATCTACCAGGATGGTTGGTATTTAATCTGCAAGTGAAATTTTGCGAAATGGAAAGACCTATATTTTCAAAAATATCTTTCCATATTTCACAAATCTATATTAGGAAATGTTCCTAAATTTTATTTTCAGGATTATTATTATTCTTGATTTAATTTTTTATTTTATATAGCCAAAAGATAGGTGTATAGAGTATTATCAAAATTCTATATCTTAACTAAGTCCACAACAATTCATGATATTCCATATATAAATATTTTAGAAAATGAAATATTTATATCAATCAATCTATTTGTTTAAATTTGATAATATTAAAAGCCAAATATCCTAATCAAAATGAAATACACTGGAACCTCGCTTAACGAGTTTAATTCGTTCCATAATCAAACTCGTAAAGCGAAACATTCGTTATGCGAAACAATTTTTCTCATATAAATGTAATGTAAAATCCATTAATGCGTCTCATGTCGAAAAAATACTCTCTTATGACGGTTTTCCTGCGACTTTTTCTTCGGGGACATTTTTGCAATAATTGCATTTTTAATAAACTTTTTACACAAAAAATTACAAATCTATTTCCTAATAATTAATTCAATTAATTTTTATTCATGTACATTTAACAATTTAACACAAGTTTGAAAATGGGGGATCACAAGTGACACTATGCTATATTAAATTAAATTAAATTTTTTTTTTGTAAATTGTAATAACTAAATTTAAAAGTGCGAAATTATTAAATATAAAACTAATTGGACAAATTTTTTTTTTTTTTTTGACGAATCGGTGTTTTGTACTCGTTATGCGAAAAGTCGCTCGATAAGCGAGTCATTCTTTTACAATTTATTTTGCTCGTTAAGCGAGGTTCTTCTGTATTTATTTTAAACCTGTATGACTGAATTAATTTTAAAAAATTTACTGACATTTTTTTCCAAATAAACTAATGCTGTTTTTATTTTCAGGAATAACAAATGATGAAGTTGTACAATATCTGAAATTTCTTCAAAAATATTCTCAAACAACTTTTTTTAATTTTTTCTACAAGAATATCAAGTACTATCATTAATATTATTAATTTTATTATTATTTTAAAATTTTATTATTAAAATATCGAAACACATAAATTTGTAAATTTTTTATTATTTTTTTTTTTATCCTTATATAAGGTCTGTTCGATCAGGCGTTCGGCGCATGCGCATTAAGAAAAATTTTATTTTTCGTTACTGCGCATGTGATCTTCCTAACTACGCATGCGCCGGACGCCTCATCCAACAGACCTTTAATATAAGGTCACAAGACGACCCAATTTTTGCTAACTAGCATGGGCGTATCCAGCTCAAAACGGAAGGGAGGTGGCAACTTTTCTAATATTCATTTTATTAAATATCTCAAGCTAACTTTAACGCAAGTTTTTATTTTCTCATAGACTTGAATTTTCCAGTTTTTTATTTATATTTTTTGTATTTATTTTTACCCCTCCCCCTGGATACGTCCATGCTATGTAGTCCTGAATTTTCCCTGATTTTGTGGATTTCTAAAAGTTAAATTCTTTGGAAAAAATATGCTTTTCGTTCATAAAATATATAATGACTGGGTTATATAAATAATTATTTTAAGAAAAAGGGGGGGCAGGGCGTAACTTAGTTGCTCACCCCCAGGTCGACTAGAACTGAATATTTGTTACATTTCAGTTGACAATCCCAATCTTTAAAACAATATTTTTTAATATTATCCGCGAAATGTGGTCATCTTATTTTTATTTAAAAATTTGCTTCCTATAATCTCAGTTGCAATTTTCGGGACACTTTAAATTACTACATTTTAATTTTTTAAATATGTTTTATTTGGGCCTATCCGATTTTTTCTGACCTTCTGGATCATTCGTATATCGTTAACGCCGGGGAGTTAGGCATCCCAACTGACACACGCACACTAATGCCGTGTCTGAGTGAGGCAGACTCTTGCCAAAACAGACATTAGGGGCCTTTGCACTTAAAAACAACCATTAAAAATTTATTTTTTTAATATAAATTAAACAATTAATTGAAATAAGAATTATTCCAATGACTCAATCAGGACATTCATCGGACATTTCTAGCTTTCTTAAAATAAAAAAAAGCTTTTCACATTTTGAAGCAACTTACTTTCGAGACATGAAAAAAAAAAACATTTAAATTTCGATTTCTCTTTCAAACACTGGCGTCATTTGGAGGTATTTGCCCCCTCCCCCTCTACTTAAATTTTTAATTTTACCTTATTATAATTGAAATATATAAAAAATATACATTAAAAAGATGATAAATATAAATTTATTTATAATTTTGAGCAGAGCCATAGCTTTTCGGAGGAGTTTCTAAAGAATAAACTTTCGAATCAAAATCATCAATTTATAGTTTTATTTATTTTAAAATAATTTGAAAAGAATATAAAATGGGAGAACCCCACGGGGGGGGGGGGTAGTTTACCCTTCCCCCCTCCCTTCTCCCTAGTCACTTAGCTCTTGAGAAGAACGTGAAATTTTTGCAAAATTATTATAAAATTTTAATCCAACAGGGATGGAGATATCGGCCAAATTGGAATGCCCGATGTTCCATAAAACAACCAGAATAAGACGTTTCGGCCTGAATTGCAAATTAGCCTTTCTTCAGGAATTATTATTACGATTAGAAAAAATATTTTTTTTATTATAAATAAATACATTAGGAGCAAAGCTTTGAATACCCCTGGTTCTAAACGTGTGCTGTTCCCTTGTCCTAATTATGAAAAAACTATGAACTATTTACCCATACCCTTTAAATTATAGCCCAAAAGGGCCATAAGAAATTTTCCTACAAATTTAAAATTTAGTCGCATGTTATTTAAGACAGAGCTTCATGATCTAAGGGTCAAAAATTGAAATTGAGATGGGGCATATTAAAATTCAGACATAGAAAAGAATTTTCTGACACCTGTGATCTAAGGAAAGAAGATAAGAGGGGACGTATTGCAATCGTAGTCTAAACTTAATTTCAAAACAGATGAGGCTTTTTGTAATAATCAGCTGTTTTTAAACTGATACATGATCGGGTTATGTTAGTGTCAAGTGCCCTTTGGCCATTAAGGCCCTTTGTAATATGGTACCACCTCATAGCTAGGGGTGAGATTATCTCAATGTTGAATAATTGTTTGTTTCTGTTGTAAGCAATCATTGCTTAATACAAAATACAGACAAACGATCCCCACTAGACACGCTGGCATTGAGAGATGTTCTTTTGGCTGCCTACCTTCCAGCAACCAAACACCAACAGATCTATCAAACTCGTAGTATTTACATATAAAAAAAATTAATTTTCGTTTTAAGTTAAATTTAAACTAAATAAAAGTGTTTATTTTTTTAAGACTACAATATGATCTTGAAATCAAGCGATAAATATAAAACAGGACTAATGCGTGCCAATTGGCATCTGATCAAATATTGACATCTTTTTTTTTTTTCTAATGTCAATTCACCTTTTGATGTTTAACTAACATGCAAATTTTCTTACTTAATTTATATGATTATGAATGAAAAATTAAGTTGACGTTTTTTTTTTGTATGTTATGTCATAATTATAAAAGAGATTAATGATATGGATTATGTATTGAATACATCTACATTATCGTACATCTGTTCAACCGCCGGTCGGGCTCCTTGCATTTTGCCCAAAATTGATCCTGTTTTGCTGTTCTTCACCCATCCTCCCACTCCTAGACTCTGGCACATATCTCGACAATATTTCGTGAAATATACTCCTGGAAAAGAAGAATGAGTAATGAGAGGGAATTAAATAAAATTAGAGGCAAAAATGAGGCAGAGGGTTGGGTCGATTGAGAGGCGTACCTTGCACGTGGCCGAAGACTTCGAACTCGACGGACACGAAAGCGCCCTCGCCAGGGACGCCCATCTTCGCTAAAGAACCTCACTTCAAGCACTGACTCTCACTGAGCGAGCACATTGTTCTCTTCTGTTTTATTCAGTTGTTTCTCTTCCCTTCTCGAAAATAGACTGCTTGCTATTTTGGAGTCAAGCCCAGAACCCAGACGCAAGCTCAACAAACACTTGTTTATATTTTCAAATAGAAATAGGCCATTTCTTATTCATATGAAACAAATTAAATTAAAAAGTTGGGTAAAAAAAAGAAGATACTACCTGAATTAGTTTAAATATTTATATTAAAAAAAGCATCCAACTATTTTTCATTAAATATTTTTAATAAATTTATCTTAAAACAACATTTTTGTAAAACGATTCTGATGCTATTTAAACCCCGTCATCATATTTCTAAATTAATTGCTATCTAATAAATTTAGCTTGAGACGGGAAGCGAACCATTGCCCCTAGCGCAAGAAGCAAGTGGTTTAACGCTCACGATATCGTCATAATCGGGGGGCGTTGAGTTCACTATTTATGTTGACTAATGAGTCCTATCGAGAGCTTAGAATAACATTCTATATCCGAGTTTGGAGTTTGGATCCCGGACCTGCAAGATTTTTTTTTCTTTCTTAGGATACATAATCTCACAATAATGGCACTCAGGCAGGGATCTTTTAAAAAGGATTAGCGATCCGATCCGCTGATTTAGAATAAGGATCGCTGTTCCGATCTGTAAATCCATCCGGACCGGATCCGGACTTGGTTTTTAGGCGTTCGGATGAATCGAAAGGATGCAAATATTTTTTTAAAAGTAACAAATTTTAAAGAATCACAAACATCCAGAATTCCTTCGAAAAAAATTAGCCATCCGGTCCTAGATTCAGAGAGAAAAAATGATTTCGATCCAGATTCAAGATCCTCTCCAAAAAAAGGATTTCCATCCAGATCCGAAGATCCTGGATCGAATCGGATTTTCGGATTTAAATGCAAAAAGGATCGCGATCCTGCCCATCCCTGCACTCAGGTTACTTTGGGAAGAGCGAGAAGGGACCGATTTTTTTACTTACGCTTCCTTAGATCATACAGAACGAGGCGTACTAGTCTAGTGACATTATTAAGACTTTTGAGCCTTGCGCGTAGGCAACCGTAAACGGTGATCTGTCTAATTTGTTGCTTTAAACTGGCCATTCGCCTGCACTTGTCCAACTCACGACTAATAGAACTAGTCAATTCAAATCTTCCTTTGTCCCCATGACCTCATGAGGTTGGAACAACCTCCCTGCGTCTATCTTCCCCAAAATATACAATCTAGTCTTTCAAGTCTAATCTCAACAGTCATCTTCTCGAGTTAAAATAAAATTTGTTTAAATGGATTTGAAACTTAAAAAGAACTTATACCTGCTTTTAAATAAAGATTTTCGAGTCAAAAAGGAATAAAGCTCCTCCGGGAGGTTCCCTTCTCTTCCTTTTGTCCTTAAAAACATAAGATTCAAATCCATTTAAAATAAAATTTTTTTTTGCATTCCTAAGGAAATACCGGTAATTAGCTATATCTTTTTGTTTTTATGGAGCCATTTTGAACGACTTTTACTTTCCCCGCACTATTATATTATACTACTAATTTATTATCCATATTCCAAAAGTAAGTAGTATATGATTAGTTGTAATTAGGAAGAGGAAGAAAGTTCGCAACCTTGTTAATTTTTTCTCTTATTTTACCCCGCAATTAAAAGTTTTTTTTTTTAATATCTTTTTCAATGCGAACACTTCAAATTAACATATTTAATTGAATAAATAGGCAATAAATATTTTTTAATAAATATTTATTTATTATTTATTATATTTTATTATTTAATAACAAGAAGAAAAATCTCTTTTTAATATATAAATAGAATAGAAAGGTGCATTTTTTTTTGATATTCGTAATTTCTTCCTTTCCATTGTTTATTTGATTTTTCAACAATAAACTTTTTAAAATGTCTCCGATTATTGGGGAGATCAATTGTTGGCTTCCCCCACCCCCCGGCCCTGAGCGGCTTTCTTCCTTATTGCGATTGCCCCCTCCCTGAGTTCGTCTCCCGCCCTCCCTCCCCCCAATTATCGCGCATGCGCCTGGCTCAACTCTCTCCTCTCTCTCTGGCTGGCTGTCCATACGAGTGATTTGAGTTGAACGCCTCTTTCTTCCTGTGCCATCTTCAAAAGAAAATTTGTATATTCTTCTGCATAAAAGAAGTCTCCTAATAACAAGGTGATTCATTCATTTATTAATTATCTTTTTAAATACATACAAATCAAATAATATAACATTTAAGGAATTTTATTTATTCATAATCATTGAATCCAAGCAATGATTTTCTAACATTTGTCATTTACTTTAATATTTCTCTGTATTAAGAATCTATTGATTGAATTTATTTTAATTTATTCTTGGATAGCAAATTATTCTAAATTAGGCCCATATAGTAGACATTCTGTTTCGTAAAAATTGAGGGCTTAACCTGCAAATAGAATAAGATGATGGAACACCCGAGTTGAAAATGTATTAATTTATACATCTACTATTTTATTATTGTTGATTCTCGTCGAGGTGGAATATGTTTATATGAAAATACTGTTAAATTCAAAATATTATTTTAGAGGAAAAGAAATATTCTCAGGTTGGTTCCATTTTCTCTATCTTTCAAATTAATACTGTCTTGACTTCTCAACCAATTATTGCCAATGAATATTATTAGATTGCCACCAAATGTCTTACCTTGGGTTTCACCAGTAAATAAATAAAATATATAGATGAACTCTCAGGCTTGTATAGCTTATTTTGGCTTTATTGCCAATAATCATTCGATTGAATTCTAAAAACAAATGACAGAAAAGAAAATTAATGACTTAAAAAGATACTCTGGTTAAAAAAAGGTTTTCACAAACAACAAGACGAAAAACCTAATAAATTTGTAAAATCTATGATCCCAGTAGACCTTGAGTCAGGGTTCTAAGAGGAAAAAGTGTATGAATATAAGGAACCGACCGAAGTTTCGGTTACGGTTCCGGCCAAAAATCCTGGCTTCGACCGTGGTTTCGGTTTCGGCTAAAAACCAGCCGAAATCTGAGTTTGATATTCTTATGGTGATTTGATGATACTACGCAATATTACAACAGGGGGCGCTGTTGGCTGAGGGAAGAGGGCACCCTTTTTCCCCCATCTACATCGGTCAATGGTGGTTTGATGATACCATGCAAAATTGTTCCTCCATCGCCCTTTGAGCTTGAACTCTCCTACACCTTTTGTGTTTGGCGTCTCTGGATCTCTTTGGGTTTGCGTCTCTGGCGCCCTTTGGGGTTGGTTCCTTCGTGCTGGCACGCCCGCCAAGAAAGGCCCTGACTATTATCAAAACAATATTCCAGTCTCGGTTTGGATTACAGTTGTCAGATATCCCAAGTTCTTCGCCCAGAGATTCCGTTCCAAAAGATTAGGCCTATGAAGAAAATATAAATTAAAGGTAGATAATAAGAACTGAATATAAATTAGGTTGTCTTTACGAGTTTAAATCATTTGGTTGTTGTCTATTTCTCTTGTAAGGAGAAAGACCGGTTATTACGAACCTCAGACAAAAGATCTCTCGAGATAAGCGCATCCAGACACTGAGAGTGTATTGGTGAGCTGATCATTTGGGTTTCCCAGGAAAGATTTTTAATTTATTATTTGTGCATACGAATAAGGCTTGTAAATATGTTGAATTTATGTATGAATTTATATACTATCATTTTTAATTATTTTTATTGGAGTTAGAGACAAATCCCATTTCCAAGGTTACTTGTCCGATTCCCGTCCTGAGCAATAAAATTTATTTAAATTCTCGAGGTCGCATCTATTATATCATATACCAAACTCTCGAGAAAAGCCAAAGAAAGAAGAAAGGAAAATTTACAACATCACTTGTCCAATTACTTTCTCAGTACTTTGTAATTTTTCTTAAAAATATTTAATAGGCCTAAATAAAATATTTAAATGAATTCATAAATTATTTATTCACAGCCATATATATATTTCATTTAAACAATTTCAAAACACATTTGATTAATAATCTAAATTTAAATGCTTTTTAATACAATTAAAGTTCACAACATTATAAATAACATTCAACAGTTTCGAAGGAAGACGTAATATCAAGATGAGATGATTTGGACGCTGATGACTTCTCTTCATTTTTCAAATAAAAATTTTCGGAAGAAGTGAAGTAGCTGCACTGCAAGGCAATACACTGTCCTCCTGGCTCAGCACCATCACGATTCAAACCCTTCACCAGAACAGTATTTGAACATTGGAGTAGGAGCAGCAATGTCAAGGCTCCTAAGTGACCTGCCCATGCCGGCCACAAAGATGTTGTGTACCTATGGAAATCGAATACTTTAGTCTATTTATGGTATGATGAAATTTACATGTGGCCATATTCTTATTTATTTTTATAAGAATTATAAATTGGATGTCCTTCTCAATTGAAAAGTTCAAGACCTCACTAATGCTATTGTTCAAATTAGTCGACAGGTTAAATATGGTTTATATTTGTTATTTTATTGAATTGTTGCTTACTAATTAGGTCTATTCTCCTGCTCCACCGGGTTTTTTTATTCTCCCAATAAGACACACCCTTAATTTAAGCTTCACTTCTCAAAAATATTTTTATAAAACCAATTCTACTCAAAATTCCAAGTGTGAAAAATATTCTATAGAAAACTGTTTCTAGTAATTATATTTTTCAATTGTATTAAAAATTCGGTGTAACTAAACTCACATCAGATTTTTTGTCACCTTATTTTTTTTTAAATACTGTTGTATATCATTATCGTACAGCTTTAGTACAATTTATATTTTTTTTTATAATACATTAGCTCTATCATCAATTATTATTATGGGATTTTTTAATTATAGACCACATTTGTATTAATTATTTATTTATAATATAAATATTGTACAACGTTTCATCTGCTTATTCTGCAGTCCTTTTCAAGTACTGTGCATTTGCTCCGACTCAAGTGAACTGAACTGAGTTCATCTAACTATCAATTAGTTGGCAAATTTGAAAATTAAATAAGTTCGCTATAATTTCCCTGAATAGTGAATATTATAAGTAAAATTACTTAGCATGATTTGTTACCAATTACCCCATCTACCCCTGATTCCTTATTTAGCCCTTTGGTTTAGGATCAAGTTGGTATAAAATCTATTTATCAAAATTATTTACTATATACGCGGCCAGTAGTCCTAGATTTAATCAAGGACAACTTTAGTACCACACCTTCAAGCGGTAAAAGACAGCAATGCATTTAGACATTAACTAAGCAGAAACAGGTATAAACAACTAAACCACCAATTGGTTGACATGCCATTCTCATGTCCTCGGAACAAGAAAGTGTTCTCGAAACCGCTTGGTTAACTGGTCATTGGCAGTGAATGAAAAAAGCAGCAGGAAACTACCATATTCAAGATTCGAAGAATAAGGACAACATTTTTTTTAAATATCAGATCTCAAGTTAGAGTCCTGCACAGGTACTGATAGGCCTGTAAGCCAGTTTTTAAGGGGTTAAAAAATTAGGGGCGGTAGATAGACGAGTAGATAGCCTACATAATACTGGAAAAAAATTCAAATATTAAAAATTGTTATTTTTCCGACAGCTCATAAAGATAATTTCCATATTGGTTTAATGAATGTGTTCTGAAGACACTCAAAAAAATTCTGGATTGTTATGAAAAGTGTGTTGTAGACTAACTTCTTTATTATTACATCTTAGTCTCAAAAGATTTGGCCCAAGAGATGTTGAGCAAATCGTATTTCTAGGTAAAATATTTTCAATAAACGACAAAAAAATTGGAATGGTTATTTGTATTCGAAAAATTTACGGACAGTCTGAGATGATTTAATATAATTTTTTTAATAAAGTTGCAACAAATTTTTACTTGTGTTATAGGCTATATCATTTTACTCGGAAGATCGTCTTCTTTCAGAAGATATAACAAAAACGATATCTGAGAAAAAAAATTCATCACCCTGATCGTGAAAGTCGGCCAAAAATCATTCCCTTTTTGCCATTTAAGACTATTTGCAAGTACACAAAATTTCAGTAAATCTGACTCTTATTTATTATTTTTTCAACTTTATGCTCAAGGACCTACATCTTGTGGGTACGTGGATAGCGACCACGAGCTACCCGAGCTGGGACAGTACTTCTATTATTTGCAAGTCAACTTAGATCAGATCTCTTCCTTCTATATTTTCAACAGGCGCCAGACCGTGCGACGGGCGGGCCAGTTCTATTCCTTCCCGATCGTAAAACCCACGAATGAACCACCGACCCAGGCCGAATTAAGGCGAAGAAAGAAGAAGAATATTTTTTCAATTTAAACAAAATTTTTCTATGCTTCTCAATTTGGCCACTAATATTATTGCAATCCTAATTATGAATTTTTTATTTCCCTTTCAAGAAAACCCAATATGGGAAGGAACAAGAAGGAATTTGAAGTAGAAAATTATATAATAAACAATAAATCAAAACGTAAGGGCGTATCTGATCTAGGCTAAATGCTACAAGGTTGAATTGACAATTATTTTTGCCAAGAAGAAGTCAATTAGATTTACTGCATATCTCAAGAATAACAATACAATAAGATAAGCAATTAGAGTAATGCTACCTGGTCCAAGTCCAGTCGTACAAATTCCAAACTCCTCTCCAGACACTGATTGCTGCAACAGCTGCTAAGAACGAGTAACAATCAGCTAGCAGAACTCGAGGAACTCCGCTGAAGAAATCACACCCTCTGGTTGCTAGAGGTTCAAGGGCATAGATTAACATCGCTAGACAGTAGCCTCCGACCTGGAATGCACCACATTCACGCATAGGTTGCTTTAGTGATAATGAACATTTTTTTCTATAAATCAAAGAATCTCCAAGGCCAGTTCAAATTAAATATTCAACTAAGAGAGTAAAAAAAAAGTAGAAAGAATGTGTTGTTGGTTTCTCATTAGTTTTTAACCAGTGGATTTGTGTCACTTGTAAATATAACCAATAAAGTACGTGGTTGTTGATTTATACAAAAAGACATGCAATTTGAAAGACTGATGATGGGAAAATGAAGTTTTCCAGAAACGTCTCGGTAATTGTTGAAAATCGGAGGCTTCAATTTTTTGGCTGCTCCTGCTCACTTCCTTTTGTTTAATAATATAACAATATATAATTATTATACTGGCTGTGAGTATTAAATATATACATCTTCGTAGAATGGAGTCAGCCAAGGAAAATAAAAAACAAATTTATTCCGTCGACGTTTCGATCGCTCGTCGCGCTCTTCCTCGGGACAGTCTAAGTGTCAAATGTTACAGATGGTAGTGCCTATCTGTCACTACCATCTGTATCATTTAACACTTAGACTGTCCCGAGGAAGAGCGCGACGAGCGATCGAAACGTCGACGGAATAAATTTGTTTTTTATTTTCCTTGGCTGACTCCATTCTACGCAGATGTATATATAACAATATATTTGAATTGTTTAACTTCCTATTATACTGATATTTTGTTTCCCTCCGTTACCAAAGTTACTCTTGGGTCTGATCTTGAACATTTCTCAAGTGATAAAATACAACATTTCTCGTGGGAAAACTTGAAACTGAGCGATTTGTATTTTGGACATGTTTTTTCGTGTGGTCCTGAGCACTCGAGGTCAAGGCCGTCCATATTAATTAATTATATATAGAATGATTTGTATAATAAAATTTGTAAATCAAATATTAGAGAGTATAACCTTTAATAAAAAATTGAATTCTTGCCAAACCGTCTTAATGGTGTCACAATCGATTGTATATCGCAAATGCCGCTGTGGTGTCTATCTTGTTTTTGCTTTAGTTAGATGCTAGCCCTTGGCCTAGCTCAGGGATAGAGCATTGGCTTCTGGCGCCAAAGGTCAAGGGTTTGCATCCCGTCCCAAGCGAGAAATTTATTTCATTAAACAAATTAAAAAAAAAAAAAATGTCTAAATGTTAGTTGGAAATTTTTACCTGTACGATTTCCCAGTGGCGTAGTGAGCTTAACTCGCGCCCGGGGCACAATACCTCTTTAGCGCCCCCCCCCCATTTAACATCGTAAATTGGGTGTTAAAAAGTAAAGTAATGACACCAGCGTTAAAAAATGCTATTCTCTGAATAGAGACGTTAACATTTTACTTTTTAGCACCAGATGTTACTGATCCATATGAAGATAGCTATGTTTTCTGCTTGTTAGTGTTTTTAAACACTAAATAACCTCTCGCGCATGCGCATTACTAACTGATTTGTTAATCTCAATCTAGTAGGCCTATCTGATATACCAGCGTTAAAAATGCTATTCTCTAAACCAAGTTTTAACAGCAACGTTAATATGTTGCTTTTCCTCATAATCTTATTTTTTAGGTTAAAGACGCCATTTTTATGCATTAAATACAGCGTTAAAATATTAAAGAAAGATATGACATTAATTTTTAACACTATTGTCTAAATTTTAACGCTTTGGCGTTAAAGTTTTTGCTTACAGGTAGCAATTTGAGCCAAGGTGGTGTTAAAATGAATTAACGCTGATTTCAGATGTTAAAAGTTAACGTTTTTGCTTAGAGAAGAGACCTGATTGAATGGCAAAAATAACTTATTTAATACAAGTTAATACGAAATGTTTTTTTTATTTTTTTTATTTATGATTATTTGTTGAACTTTTTAGTTCAGCTTATTCAGTAGTACAAAGGAAAAAAAAGTAAAATTTTGAATATCAAACCAAAAAAAAAAAGAAGCTCGAGGAACAACTAATTTACAAAAGAACATTTCGGAGACAATAGAGATCAGTTGATTACATTTACAACTGGCTTTGTTCTTATTTGACATTGTTCAGATAGTGAAGAGTAGAGCAAGTGACCAGATCCTTTCACATGTAGTCGACTCGCTGACACTCGGCAAGGAATCGGTTCCTGGTCGGTCTGTAAGGAGGACAATTTTAGAATGTGCAAGATGACTTGGTTGGTGTTTGTATTGCACATCGGGTCCGGATCGATGCCTAACCTTGCGCCATCGAATCTCTTTCTAGACAATCGCACAGATTCTATCCAGGGGAAGTCGCAGAAATGTAATTTATTTACTAATTAGACCTAGTTATGAAATATCTTATATTGCTATGGATTTTTTTCCAAAAATATCTTTTTCACCGTTTCATGCTTATTGATAACCATTAATTTAGGACCCCTACTAGAAAAAAAAATTAATTAGTCCTATTCAACAAACGGTATTTTTAATTAATCTCTTATTTAACCAAGTTTACTTATTAAGAGGAAGTTGTCAATTTTAATATATCGTTGTTATTGGGGATCTCAAGAGTTGAGTGCTGGAGGTCTTTATACTCATTTTATGAGTTTTCCAAACTGCTATTAATACATATAAGCAGGGAAAAAGTAATATCTATTAAAATATAATATTATAAACAATTTGGCAAAACATATGAAATATTTTGGAACAAATTGAAATTGTTTTTTTTTTTTAAGGCTGATCTTAATCAATTTTATTATTTTAGGAGCAAGAGATATATGAAAAGATTGACAAGCACAATTTTTTTATGAAAAAAAGAGAGGGCGGAGATACATAAAGTATGGAACGATTTTGATTAAAATTCATCTAATGATTAATTTTTTGGTGATTTTTGAAATTGTTCTAAGCCTTATCTCTCCAAAATTGTTTGGGTCTCACTTTCAGCTAATCTGTGAATTTTACCCCACAGAATTCTTAAATTTCCAATTCGAAATCAAACAAAAAAGTTTGAATTTTCCTTTATGATCCTCATCTATTTTGTTTGCTTATCAACTTTATACAAATATTTTTTTCATGGGGATTTTTTTATTAAATTACGGAAAAAGGAGGCAATCATTTTAGTTTAAAATTTCTCCTGTTTTTTGTTTTACTTTAACTTCGAAGAAGGGTCTAAGTCGCTAGAGTTTGCTATTTAGAACCGCCTAGGAAGACCCTTAAGGCAGTAGCATAGTCAGGATTTCTGTTTGGGGGAGCCCAAAAGTCCCCCCCCCCCTCCTAATATTACTGAGACCGCGATGCAGAGCCTCCGACAGAGAGGGAGACAGCAGGGGGTTAACCCAGCAGGGTTCAAAAAAATTTTTTAGAATATTTTCAAAAAATTTTCTGAACGATTAAAAAGTAAACATTTTTTTGAAGGAGGAGGGAAAATCATATAAATATACACTTCAAAGTCCAGAAGAGGTATAGATTACAGATTAAATTTTAACCAATTAACTACAAAAGATATCTCACGGACAATCAATACAATATGAAATATAGTAATTTATATAAATCTTGCTGTTCGTTCGTTATTTTATTTTTTTTGTTTATATCCTTCTTAATTATGGTTGCATTGTTTATTGCAGTACTTTAGAGAAGTAAGGATAAAGGCCGAAGATGTGCAGTTATCCGATTTATCAGTAAAATCAAGATAAATTGCAACAAGTTTGAATAAAACAAGTATTTTCTTTAGATTCAAATTAATAACAAAAAAAAAAATTGGTATTTTTCGCGTCTCAGGAGGGTACCTAAATTAAATATAAAATTTCAACCTCGAGGCTTTTTTATGCTTTATTTTGATCACATAAACATTTTGCGGGACGCACTTATTTGGACTCAGGGGGCGTCAAAACGTGTATTTCCATCAAAATCTCGATATCCAATTTTTGACATAATGGAATACTTTCAATGTATTAATATATTAACATTGTAGGTAAGAGAAAGTAAAAATTAAAAAAAAATTAACTCAGTCAAGGCAGCACACGTTCACTGAAGGTGTAAAGAGGCTATTGCACTTCGTTGGATAAAAACAAAATACTTTTTTTATATATTTTATTTTTATTCATTGAACTGTAAAATAGACCTTCATTTATTTATTTATTTATTCATATACAATCAATGCCCCAACAGACAATCGGACCACCTCATTGAAAATTAAATACTGACAGATTTTATTGACAAATGGCGAAAAGCACAAACAAAAATTTTACTTTTTTGTATAGAAGAGAAACTATTCTAATCGTGAAAAAATTCGACTTCGAGATTTTGATAATTCTCCACGTTTTAGAGCTCTCTGGGGCTAAAAAAAACTACTTTTGGAATTATGTCTCTGTGTGTGAACACGATTGCTTAAAAACGCAAGCAGCCAGAGATTTTCGAAAATGCAATAGTTTTTGAAATAATTAACCAAGAAAAAGGAATTTTGAAAAAAGTGCCAACAAAAAAAAAAAATAAATAAATAAATAAATTTGCTGAACAAATGAATTTGTATATATTTACATTTTTTTGTCGACACTTGTAGAATTTTGTTTTGATTTTTTTTTTAATTAATTAAAATTGCTTTTTTCTTCGTTGATTATTTCAAAAAATTTCGAAAAAATGTCAAAGAATTTAAAATAGAGTAATTTATCGTAATACGTAACGAAAAATTTCAAAATTTCTGAAAGAAAAAAAACTTAATTAGGTAAAGTAC
Organism: Euborellia annulipes; assembly: GCA_023213315.1. NCBI lineage: Eukaryota > Metazoa > Arthropoda > Insecta > Dermaptera > Anisolabididae > Euborellia > Euborellia annulipes. Next base: position 104,582 of record JAKCPI010001944.1, on the reverse strand, counting down.
TACTTCCAGTTAACGTATTTACTCCAAAAGTTGATACAGATCTAAAATTTTATTGGAAGAAATATATACCAAATTTCCTCGATCTGGCTGCTTTTTTTTAAGCAATCGTGCTCACACACACAGACAATTCCAAAAATGCTATTTTAGAGTCTTGGGAAAGTCATTCCCGAATTTTTGTTTTGTTTTAAATAAGACCCAATTTATCTAACCCTTTTTTATAAAAAAAAATATTAGACCTTATTTTTAACTGATCGGCGATTTTATAAATTTGAGGCGACCTCGGGGGTAGGAGGAGGGGGGTGCTTCTTAGCATTTCTACCCCCCAGATTTTATTTCATATTAAAAAATATTGGACAAAATCATCAATTATCCAGGACCTTTCCGATTCTCTATTAAAATAATACTTGCATATTATCAGAAAAGCATTTTTTTCTCACCATTTCGAACCTGCTACCTTTGATTTTCTCAATACCTGATCATTTTTAATTTTAGTCGTTTTCCTTGTTAACTCCCAAAATTCAAGGCCAATTACAACTGCGCTTTTTTTTTATTTTATTAATTAATTAATCAAGGGTCAACATTCTTTTGCCAAAACGATTTGATTAAAAAAAATTTCCACCCTAATAAAGTGATCTTCTGTATTGAAAAATTTTTATTTTTATTTTTAATGGATTTCTATAACTATATTTTCTTATATTAAAAAAAGGAAATTAAAGTTCATTATTATTTTTTTGCATTAAACATATCTTTAATAAAAATTGTAAGGAATTTATATGACACATATGATATAAGAAAAACTTAAGTTACTACATGTAATCAAGCTTTCTCAAGATGAATCACAAGTTTAAATAAATCAGGTATTTTCTTTAGAAAATTTGAAGAATAAATGATATATAACATTCTGCTGGAACATGTTCTTGGAGGACAAAATATATAAAAAAAAATATATTTTCTTTATATTCATCTGATTGCAATGGCCGGCCGATTTACGCCTTCATTGAAAATTAATTTTTTTCTAACAAAAGAATTTTGAATGAATTTTTATCATCCGGCATCAGTGGGTAATAAATTCAAATCGCTATTCACCCATATTTATTCATATTATTTAAAGTTTTATCCATTAAATTAAGAGGCGTAGCAAAGTAATCTTTTATGAGTGTAGAGAGAAGATCGTCTAAAAGGGCGTAATAAAAACCTTAATTTGTTTAAGGTCTTTTTCGGCATATAAGGCCATTTAGACCCCATCCCTATTTATTTCAAATAGTAGGTAGCCAATTCAAATGAAATAAATTTTTTTCGCTTGGGACGGGAAGCGAACCCGGGATCCTAGGCTTGAGAAGTCTTCTCACTGAGCCACGGGTTCCGGGCAAGAGAAAATAAGAACTTATTTTTCAACTGATCGGTGAATTTGTAAACTCGAGGCGAGGGGGTGTTTCAGCATCCCATCTTGGCTATTCGGACTCTTTGGATTCATAGCAAAAAAAAATATTGGTCAAAATCATCAACTATTCAAGAGCTTTTCGATTTCGTATTAAAATAATTCTTTAATATTATTAGTAAAGAATAAACTTACTAAAGAAGTCAATCCTGAATGCAACAGATGATCAGGGAAGATGAATTCATCGAAGATAAGCCAAATACTTCTCCAGGTAAGAACGACGAGGGATCCGACAACTGCGACCCCGTAAAGTGCGTCAGCAAACTTGGCGATAAAAGCGTATCGAGATCCGAGTTTATCCGCCACAGCCCCGCACTGTGCACACCCACATACACACAGAGAATCATTAAGTCATTTAGAAAATTAAATATTAATTGATAACCCTTTATTATTTTTATTTTTCATCCTTACGAGATAATTATTTTCAAGATTCCAAATAGCCCCAGAAACAATCTACATGTTGAATTTCTTTGATTGTATAATGGCTTAATTACACTCTAACCCTGGCCAAGGTTCGCAAATAATATTGCCTTGAGTTCTCACGAATTCGTTATGCTACATCAAGACAATTTGGTATTTTTCTTTAATTGAGCGCGTAGGTTTAATTTCCTTTCCCACTTTCATCTCTTTTACTTTTATTTCACTCATATCTATAAAAAGAAATTTAAATTATTCATATAATTTACCTGGTCTGCATGAAGAGTTGCAATTTCGAAATAACCCTGAGGGTTATCTGTCACTATAAACATTGGTGGAGATGTAAGATTTCTGACTCCTTTCAAAATCATTAGAGCCAGAATGGATCCAGCGAGACCCATTATTGTTGTTAAAATGTTTTTTCCTACATAAATATCCGTTAATTCCCAGACTCCTCGCCAGGTATTGATACAGGCAATTCCGAAAAAAGCGGTATATATTCTAAAAAAAAAAAATTTTTCTTTAAAGAACAAAGGTATTAATAACGAAAACAATTTTGAAACTCGACTAGCCATTGTTTCTTTTTTTGATCTCACAATCATTTGTTTTTTTAAATACAAAAGGAAATTTACCTTGAAATGAAGAAAAATCGAATCGAATCATAACGAATAGTAGCCAATTGATCTTGTGATAATGTGAAGGTGCAATGGACCGTGAGACCAATTAAAAGTGAACTCCACACACTCAGTTCTTTTCGACCCGGCAATAATAAGTGATCCATCAAGCTCCAGCCACCACGCCAATAAATAACCACTGCAGGTGCACAAATACATGCACAAAACAAACGATCGGCAATCTTACGACCTATTTGTTGATATTTTGTTGAATTTACATTTTTAGTTTTACAATCATTTGTATCGAAAATCATAGGAGGTGAAGTCTTCTCAGGTGGTGAGGTTGATTGCGAATTGTTTTCGTTTCCTTCACAAGGATTTGGATTTTCGCGGAAAAGGAGGGCAACTGGACGTGATGAAGATGAATCCTTTTTGGATGAAGTCATATTGAAATATTAAGTTGAGAATGAAAAATAAACATAGTGTTGAAGAGATGAGAATATTGTCTGTCATCCACCTTGACTAACTGCAAATCTACTGTCAAATGAGAAACAAATCAGCATGAGTACTGTAATGGAGTGGCACTTCCCCCAGGACAAGGAGATTTCCCGGTCCCCTAGCCCCACCTCAGAGGGAGGGTAATCGCCGTTGAAGGGGACGGGGACGAGGACGAGGACAGCCAGCACAGCAAGTGTCGCCTGAAGACTCAACTATCACACATCCCACCACACGAATATCTACCGCATAGGCACATAATAGGCTAGTACAATACTTTAATTTACATTGTCCATTCTGGCCGAATTTAATTCTTTTCAAGACCAAATAATCATTTATTTTTGTCATAATAAAATTCATTTATTTTTTTTAATTTTTATTTGTGTGCTGATTCAGACGAGATTATTAGAAATATTTTCGATATTTCGATACATTCAAATTATTGTTTATTTTAAATTCTAAAATTTTTTAATTTTTCCTCCAAATTATATCACCTCTTACTAATTGCATATATTATTTATTGAGGTATGTAAAATTATAATGTATTCTAATCAAATAATATATGCATTTAGAAAGACGTGATATAATTTGAATGAAAAATAAAAAAAATCTACAATTTAAAATAAACAAAAAATGTTAATCCTAAGTTCCAAAAGACAGATTAATAAACAAATAATATTTGAATTATAAGTCCTCAGGATGATTGTATATCGAAACTGATCTTAGTATTGTATAAGGCAGTTGACCAACAATAACATAATTTTAAAAAAAAATTCGACCCAACATCAGTTTTAGGCTTTTAATTCAAATCAAGTTCAATAGCGAGTTTTTTAAACAAAAACTAAGCATCTCTTAACCTCTCGATTTAAGATTTTCTGATTATATAGACTATTATTTCTGACTTCGCCAATTTTTGTCGAGAAAAAAATCTCTTTTGAAAAATCTTAAGAATAAACTATTTATTTTTTCATCTTTCGCCGTGATGTTATGCAACCATTTAATTTCTTCACTTTTGTCCTTATTTTTTTTCAACTTTTACCTTTAAGATATAGAACCATAAAAATAAAGATTTATTTTTTTAAATATGAATTTAAGATGGGCTTCTTTTTTTCGGACTAAAATTTTTTAACAAGAGTTGTTGGTGAGGCCAAGCGCCCCATGGGAATCGAACCCTGGATCTCCAGGCTTTCCGAGGCATCGGCGTGCTCTCCATTACACCAAGCCACCGGACCCTTATTTAACTAAAATTTTTTATTAACAAGGTTTTTAAATTCAATGCCTTCTTCCAGTTTTTTTTTTTTTATTAGAATTTTTTAATTTTTCAAATAACTTTTTTGGGCTCAATTATTGCTTAAATAAATACTTAAAAACATATTTCGGGGATTTTGGAAATTCGGAGCTCATCCCCCTTTTTGGGGGTTTGATTTTTATATTTCTTGAATAAATTTTAAACGAGATGAGATATCATTTTCGTTTATTACTTTCTCTTGCCTATATACGTAATATATTCACTGAAAATGTCTTTGAAACCAAATCTCTAGAGAGAATTCGATGCTTTTTGGATTTCAGACCTCAAACCCCACCCCACCAGTGGCGTAACGTACGCCCCCGCAGACCTCGTGATGCGGGGGGGGCGGACCTTGGGGGGCCCACGGGCCGGGCCTGGCTAAAAAACTGTATCTCCTCAGGGCTCCTATACAAACGGAAAAAAAATAATGAAAATTTCTCTTTGAGAGGGCCCGGGGCCCTCAGGGTTCAGGGATATACGGTATTTTAAAAATATTTTTTGTATGGTCTATAATGGGGCTCGAAATAAAGGTTGCGGGGGTCCAGCTAAACAACGTTACACCTCTGCACCCCCCTCCCCCACCTCCACCCATATTGAGAAAAAATTCGGGTTTTTCTATTTATTACTTAAATAAGTATATCAAGAAGAATTTTAATGTTTGTTTTTTTTTTTTGTGAAAAGTTTAAAATGTCACAGCGGAGTGACAAATTTATCGAAATATATAATTCTTTAACTCAAAGTCTATTTACTTAGCAAGGAAAACCCAAAATACTTTTCCCGAAAATTCGAATATTATTTGTAATTTTTTTTTTTTTTACCAGTCCAGAATAAATCTTTTGAGATTCGATTTATCATTCAAATTTTTTTGAAATAAAATCGCTACAGGTTTAATCGCGTTTGCAAACTCATGAAGAAGATAAATAAAAGACTTGTTTGGAGTAGAGGCTTTCAGAGTTGTTATCATTAATAAAAGACTTTGATTTTCGGTTTAATTGTGGTTTATTTGTAAAAATTACAACGTTTCGGCCATTCATTCTGTGGCCTTCTTCAGATACAATTCAGCATTCACCCTACTGGGTATATTTGCCATTTGTTAATTTTCTCTATATTAAAGATTATTCATTTTTTTTATTTGAAATTCCTATCCGGATCCCCGTTTATTTACTCGAGGTGCTTTCGTGCACGAAGACACACACCTCAAACCCAACCGGCCTCTGGCCGTAGCCATCTACCGACACCCCGTGAAGTTAATTATTTCCTATCTCTAACCTCTTCTCCTACTACGTTCGTTTTCTAGCTAGTGAACTAATCCTTATTTCTGGTTCCACCCGGTCCTTTTTATCCAACCTCTACTATGCAATGGAGGATGTCCTGGTTTGAGGAGGGATTCCCTCAGCACCCGCGTGTAGCCTACTCCTTTCGAAGAATGCATCACTGAGAGAGAACCTTCTTTACGTCCCTTCCACAGGACGTGATGTCACAGCAACTCCCTCTTCTCGAAGAGTTACCTGGGGGCTATTGTGGTGAGATACAATATTCCAATCCAGAGCCTGCTTGAGGGTTTGTTTACATTAAATAAATATTTTTATTTAATGAAAAAATCCCGCACACCCAGGATTTGAACAGGGATCTTTCTTTGTAGCCCCCAAAGATTATTCATATTTCAAAGAAAAATTATGAATTCATTCTTTAATTTGAAAAAATTTCAATCTCAACTTATATAGGTTATTGACATCGAGAATTTTCACTCCGAATTTTCTTATGAACTGAAAATTAAAATTTATTATTGAATATTGCTAAAAAATAAAATTTCTATTATGAAAGACCGTAAAAACTCATTTTGTAAAAAATTGATGAATGAATTTTGCTAAATAAAAACATCTGAGAAGTTTTCTTCCTTGTGGAGCCATCTTTTGATTGATGACGTAACCTTCAGCCATTTTAGGGATACTAAACAATGCTTATGTTTATTTGTGTATTTAATGTGTTCTGTACTTTCCCATTCTCCAACCAGTTTGAAAATATATTAAGTTTGTTTTTATTACCGGTAATATTTTAATATATCATGTTATCTTTCTTAATTTTAAGTGTCTATTATGATTTATGCGAATCCCTTTCATAATATTTGCCAAGCATTTCTTGAATAAGTTAAGCTTTTTTTTCTTGTTATATTTAACTTCTCTTTAAAATAAGTTTTTCAATTTTTTTGACAGGCAGTTTAATAATAATAATAGCATTTATTGTTGAATTTAGATCCAGTGGCGTACCGAGGGGGGGGGGCGGTCCGCTCCAGGCCCCGAGCCGGCATAGGCCCCCATATATTTATAAAAAAAAAAATTTAATAAAAATTTCCCTTTGAGAGGCCCCGGGGCCCTTAGGGCTCAAGCAAAAATGGAAAAATCTAGATAAAAAAAAAGAAAATTTAATGAAAATTTCTCTTCTGAGAGGCCCCGGGGCCCTTAGGGCTCAAGCAAAAATGGAAAAATCTAGATAAAAAAAAAGAAAATTTAATGAAAATTTCTCTTTGAGAGGCCCCGGGGCCCTCAGGGCTCAAGTGAAAATGGAAAAATTTAGATAAAACAAAAGAAAATTTAATGAAAATTTCTCTTTGAGAGGCCCCGGGGCCCTTGGAGTTTAGGGATATACGGTATTTTAAAAATATTTGTGTATATGGAGGAGAGGGATATTTAATGATGAGCACCCCCCCCAAAAAAAAAAAAAAAAATTCAATAGAAGGCCCACTCTTCTAGTGCCGACCCAGGCCCCCAACTGCCTCGGTACGCCTCTGTTTAGATCATCCTTTCATGAAATATAATTTTAAAGATTCAATAATAAAATCAAATTGATTTTAGGATTTAATAAAAAAACAATTTAAAAAGTTATGTATTAAGAGAATCAAGAAGAGGAAATTATACTTACGTAAAGAAAATAAATGGATCAAAAAGTCAAATTGAATGAATAGAGAAGCAAGTCAATTCCAGTCTTCCATTGTCTCCATGACCTCCTGTGATTGGAACAAGCTCCCTGCATCTATCTTCCCCAAAACCTACAATCTTAAGATTTTCAAGTCTAATCTCAACAGGCATCTCCTCAGTTCCCGCAGTTGAGTTCCCCTTTTTATTTTTAAACTATATTCTTCCTGGCTGCACCACTGGTCAATATATGTCTTCGGACCTTATGCACCCATTCCAAAAAAAGAAAGTGAAGAATTTGTTGGTCAGAACTAGAAGAAGATTGAGAAGTTATTTGAGACAGAGGGAAAGTGAGAATATTGAAATGCGAAGAGGCTTTGAGGAGGCGATTAGCCGAGGGGACAAAACAGTTAAGCTTATAATCCTGAGTTGAAAATAACTCGAGTTCAAATCCACCTCATGGGAAAAAAATTATCCAACTCTATTTGATATGCCTCCTCCTGAGGAAGCAAACGGGAACCCACCTCAGTATTATTCCCATGAAAGTTACTCCTCAGAGTAACCACAACGTGTCAGGTCTGAAACTAATGAGTGAAGAGAGAGAAGCTTTATATTTAAAATTTTTTTATTTTGCAATATATAAGTTAAGCCTTAATATTTATTTTTTTGAAATTCATAATTAAAAAAAAAATTGTTCTTAAAATGAAGAAAAAAAAAGATGGAAGGAAAAAAATTATAAAAAGTAAAAATATTAAAAAAAGGGAGGGCTGAATGTTTTCTCCTAGTCTCTTTAACTAAGTTGAAAAACTCTTCCCGAAATCTCCGGCTTTTTTTGAATTTTCATAAAAAAAAGCTCCAAAGAAAAACGGCGCCCCAGTCGAGCTTCGCCCCCCCCCCGGCCCTCAAAGGCTAGTTACGCCTCTGAAATGAACCAAATGTCCAATTCTCATCCTAATTCGCAAAATATGGTTTGGGACAGTGGCAAATTAAACGGCAGACCGAGTGGCAGAGGTGCTCGATGTTCCGACTTCTGGACGGCCCTCAATGACTTATAAAAATTATAATAAAATGCCCTCTCAAAGTAATGTTTCATTAATATTTTTTAAAGCTTATATACAGTAGAAGCCCTTTTAACCGGCCTGGTCCGGACTGACAAGTGAGACCCTGGCCGGATAATCCGAGGTTTCGGTGAACAATTGATTTTCATTCAAAAAGAAGCTACATATTTAATCAGGTGTCATGAATAAACAACAAATAAAATTACAACTCATTTTATTCTGTAAAAATGTAGAGATCTCAAGTCTGTGTAGTAGAAAAATAGACTGGGAAGCAAGCGAGTAAACAAACTCGGGAACTAAATATAAATATCTCGTTATTTTTTAGTACTCTGAAGATGGCTGTATGCCGAAAGGCCAAATAAATTTAGAGTCTCAGCACTTTTGATTGAATTTATTCTAATAATTTAGAATCTTATTATTGAAGGCCATCTAGAATTATTACCGTCTGCGTAAAAACCGTTATAATTCAATATTTACATATTACCAGACCACGCCTTTGTATATAATATTGTAATTGTACAAAAAATAATAATAAAGATTAAAGTTGGAGTCCATAGGTCCAGATTGTATTTAGTATGGCTTTGTAGATGTTCTTTTTTCTGTCGGCTTTGATTTCCTGTTAATAAGACTTTTTAATTTATGATCAAGTTGTTTTCTTTTGGTGGTAAAAAAAAAGAAACTGAAATATTGCATTTACTTATCTGTAAGCTTAAAGGAATCAAAAAATGGCGAATTCAAGAGTTAATTTGGAAATTTTATTGAATTTTTTTGTTACAAAAAAACAAATGATAAAATAAATATATGCGGACAGATTGCAATCACTTATGGATATATATACATATTACTATTAATTGAAAATTGATAATTTTATTTAATTTTTTGTTAAATGAAAATAAATAATTGACATTTATCTGGAAGCAGCCATAATAGCTGCAATATTTTCAAAATCAATTTTTTCCGTAATATTTTTTGTTTTTATAATTTCATCTTGATTGGCTATAAAAATTAATTTATTATCTTCTTTCCAATTATATTTGTTTACCCAATGAAGTAAATCTTGATCAGTAATGCCACCAAGAAGTTGAGAAAGAAGATTTCTATCTATAGTTTGAAATGAAATTCCAACAACATGACAGACGAATTTGCGAATGGAATCATGAAATCCAGTAATGCGGTTACAAAGTTCAGGCATAGTTGATACTTTATTCCAAAATTTTCTAAAATCGCATTGCTCCAGAATATCAGCCAGATACATAATGTTGGAAATTGGAGTTTCGGTTAACTGTAAAAAATCATAATTAAAAAAATTAGATTAATACAAATTTTATTTATCTATTTTTGAAATCCATAATAGTATTGTAAGCAACAAATTCTTTTTAATCCTTTACCTCGCATCACCCAAAGTGAAGCGAGCCCTGAAATATATTCCATTAGCACAGTGCATAAAAATTGACATGTGTGCAGTAATTGTGCAATTGGAACAATTTCATTTTTACTTTTCAAAATATACAAAGTATTTGTGGCTCTCTGAGTAAGCGACCCTTAAGTTGAGAAAAGCTAGACTATGACAAATATTATAATTTCAAAAATAATAGGTAATTATTCGGAGAAATATTTAATTTAAAACAATATTATCCTCTTTATTTAATATATATGAGAGAGTCCGAGTTTGAGCATATTCATAGTTGAAACATTAACCTTTTTTTTTTGCTGTTTCTTTTTATTACTCTATTATTTTTACTTCCGTTAGGGGGGGGGGAGGTAGACCTTACAGATTGACAATCCCTATTTAGGTTTAAAAAGAAAATTTCCTACAAATTTTTTTAGTTAAATTACTGAAAAGTGGAATATTATATAAAGTATAAAAAAAATAGTGTTGCTACCTTGATTATATGAAAATGATTTTTATTTATTTCACTTATTAACCGCAGGGTTTTGGCACTTATTTCAGAACTTTTAGGCGTTATAAAATCACAAAGATTTGCCAAAAAAGACCAGATTTGGGGACAACTCGTGCACTACCATAACTCACTGAGGCATAATGCAACCATTATCCCCAACCTTTTGACCAAGGAAGCAACGAATAGATCCATCGTCGACCGAATTCGTCTGATTTGCCTTCCTGTGACTTCTCCCTGTTCAGTTCGATTCATAAAACAGCTCTGAGGGACTCGTTTTAGCAGCAAATCGGTGATTTGGTTATTTAAAATACCATCAGTTTTGCCCTATCCACTCCCCAGGATAGAAAAGCAATCTTGAGAATAGGCAGAACAATTGGCGTCAGCCTGTTTTTTTCAAGAAATGATATCACACATTTGCAGATCTATTGGAATAATCACATGGGTGTGCTTTAATATTGCCATTCATTGTACAGTGAGGGACAATATTAAGTCCCACCCATGCGTTTTCTACTTGTGATTATTTCATTGTTTTTAAAAAATCTATTATATTTTTTTTAATGGAAACTTTCATGGTTCAAACCTAGAAAATTTCCAATAAAGATTTTTATTTTCTTTTATAAAAACAATGAAATAATCACAAGTAGAAAACGCATGGGTGGGACTTAACTTTGGCGCTCACTGATAAAATATAATTTTTTTTTTTGATGGATCAAGAGGGAAATGGCCCACGGAAGTTGATTTTCAAGCCTGAGATTTGAAGAAGTTACAAATAACTGCCAAAACGTTATGATTAATTAGTGCAATAAAAAAACATTTTATAATATTCAAGTTCTTAGTAGAATTTCAATTATTTGTTAATTTAGAAATACAATACTTTGTTGTTATTATTATTATATTATTTATATAAGTATGGAAAATATTTAAAAAAATGTATAATTTATCCTGTACCCAATTGAAAATATACAGTCAATTTAAAACACAAAACTAGACTTATTCTAGGATTTCTTAATTCATTTACTCACATGGACTTCGCTGAGTAAGCATTTGCAAAGAATGAAATCAGTGTGAGGATAATTCGTTAAAGCCTTCAAAAGGATCTGAGAGACAATATCAATGTTATAATTATGAGGATTAAATTGATAAAGTTTGAGGACAGCTAAATTTGCTTCAAGATCGTAGGCATTCTCTCTACTCTGAATCTCCACATATTTTTCAAGAGTAGGCAAATTTTCTGGATTATATCTTGAAAAAATAAAATAATTAGACATCAGAAAAAAATAAACTTAGAGCTTAAATAAAATAATCACCTTTCAATTCCTTTAAGCATTGCAGCTACAGTTTGTCTCATTGCATCTGCCATTATTTGAATTAAAATGTGCTTACGACAAATTTAAAATTATTACAAGATCTTACTTGAAACTATTTAACATGAAATATTAATTTAATAATAATAATGATTTAAAATAAATGATAAAAATATAATAGTAATTGCAAACGTGGTAATATTTATGAATTGATAATTGACAAAGATCCCAGAGATAGAGAAAATAGAAGAGGGACGCACGAGGAAAAAAACTCAGAGTCGACTGAAGCGCTAGTTGCGGCAAAATCAAATTAGTATTAATATTTGAATCCTCAATAAAAAGTTGTTCAATAATCATAAAATTTGAAAAAAATCATCTCATAAGCAACTTCTACTCATACCAATGGCGGATACAAAAAGGGGGGGTAAAGGGGATAATTAATTTTAATATAAAATTTTAAAAAATTAATACTTAAAAATTTTATTTGTATATATGTTCAGGTAAACAAGTACAGAATGCAACTTTAAATTACCGAAAGTGTGCGGCCAGTTCGACTAGATTACCCCACCTCCTGCGAGGGTCCGCCGTAGGCGGGCCCGAGTCAGAGTAGGGGGTCTACGAAGGGGAAAAAGTATGAAAACCCAAAAAAAGCATAAAAAATGCAATCTCAATACACTTAGTTTTTCGTAATTCGTGTAGAAATTAAATATCTAATGGTTGCTTATAAAATTCAGCAATAAGCATTTTACCATATAATAAAATGAAAATTTACTTAGCAGAGAAGAAGCTGTATTATACAAGGATTTTTGTTATAAACATTGCAACATATTTTTCATTATGTTTCCTTAATTCAAACCCTACTTAATCAAAATATTTGTTAATTGGACCCAGTGGCGTAACGTTTTTTAGCTGGGCCCCCCGCAACCTTTATTTCGGGCCCCATTATTAGACCTTACAAAAAATATTTTTAAAATACAGTATATCCCTGAACCCCAGAGGGCCCGGGCCCTCTCAAAGACAAATTTTCATTAATTTTTTTTAATCTAAATTTTTCCGTTTTTACCTGAACCCTGAGGCCCTTCCAAAGACAAATTTTCATTAATCTTTTTTTTTTTTGTTTCTAAATTTTTCCGTTTTTACCGGAGCCCTGAGGAGATACAGTTTTTTAGCACGGCCCGGCCCGTGGGCCCCCGCGTGGTCTGCGGGGGCGTACTTTACGCCACTGATTGGACCCACGTTTAGACATTTAATTTTAATAAAAATTTATAATCTTGTTAGTCCCGCCAAATTTTTAAATTTTTCTTAGTTTACATGAATATTGTTCATTTGTCTACATAATGTACATCGTTTATACATAGACAATTACTTTGACAAACTAAAGTAGAGAATTCGCCCAAGACAATCACTCTGAAATACCCATTCTGGCCGAATTGTAAACATCTACTTTAATAAATAAAAATAAACAAAAGGAATTCTTTAGCATTTAGTTTGTCGTCTCTTTTTGTGTTACTCTTTGGATGTTTTTCCGAAAGAGCCCGAAGACAGCCGATGAATGTCGAACAGTTTAGATCTACTCTCGCCATTTTATCATTTCTTTATAAATAATTTTTTCAAGTAACTAATAATATCGAGTATTTAAATATTAAATTCTTAGAAATTTGTAAGCTTATATGTATTATCCAAATTATTATTTATGTTTCTTTTCCAATGGCTTGTTTGATAACTTTGAAACAAGAAATTAAAACATTAGAGGCTGTATTTCCAAAAAATCACGAACGTTTTCAAATTGTTTCAGCTAGTGTTGATGAACTTAATTGTAGATTTATAGGTGAAAATGGAAAGAAATATGATATCCATGCAAATATCACAGTAAGCAAATCTTTATATTGTTTTGTTTTTAAATTTTTTTAAAGCTATTCTCTCGATGACATGGTTGTGTCACTTAACAAAGAAATTGATTAGGAATCGAAAAATTTTCTTTAAACTTTATAAAAAAACAATAAACTCACTCTATTATGTGTCTTTTCAAAATAAGTGAAGGAAATTGATCTTTAAGCCCTTCTAAATTTATATATATGTATATATATATATATAATAAAATAAATAAATATATATATATATGAAAATATATATGCATATATATATATATATACATATATTTATATTTAGTTCAAAATTAATGATATAATAGATTATTATAAGGACAGTTATAATAAAATGAATTTAATTTTCAGGAGACTTATCCATCTACTCCTCCAGTTTGGTTCGCCGAATCTGAAGAAACAAGTGTAACGAATGCTGTTCAAATTTTGAGTCATACTAATGGCAAAGATAATCATGTGAGTTTGCTTTATTTTTTATTTCATTTAAAATTTTTTTATTTATTTATAAGATCTGCAGAAAGGCTTCGAGTAGTAGAGTGGCCCTCGCACTTGATTTAAACCAACTTGGAAGGGCTCAGAGTCTGTTTCGCTCCCTTGCAGCAAGACTCTTTAGAAAAAAAAATTGAAACGGGCAAACCCTCCCATTCGAGGTCTTTTTTGCGGATTTATCCCTTTAACACTTAAAGTTTGATACAGTATATAGAAAAGGCTAGAAACTCAAGATAAAAAAATATTTTATTAATTTTTTTTTATTTAAAATTAAATGAATGAAAAATTTCTTTCAACTCACCAAACTATTCATCCTTCGGGAATTAATAAAATAATAAAAATATTTTAATCTCGTAATCACAAGAGTGATTGCAAAAAGCAATTCATTTAAAAAAATAACTATAAGGGGAAGTGAGTTTTATTGGTGCAGGTCGAGGGTCCGGTGGCCTGGTGCAAGGGACAGCACGCCTATGCCCCGGAAAGGCGGAGATCCTGGGTTCGATTCCCGGGGGCCATGGGATGTTTGGCCTCACCAATAAAAAACACTCACAGTCTTGTTAAATAAAAAAATAACTTTTAAAATTTATGATCTTTATTCATCTTTTCCTCACCAAATTTTTATAATAATTATGTTCCTGGGATTATATACCACTTTAGGTAGAGACCCCAGTTACCAACTCTCTCCTGAGCTCTTCTGCTCTTGCAAATTCTAAACAATTATGATAAAGCTACCCTCATTCCTTCGGCAATTTTCACAAGGCTAGGATAATTAAAGTGATTCGGTTCAAAATTTTAAGGAAATCATTTTCATCAAATGTTCCGTATGGTTTGTTTTCCCAAAACAGATCCTTCACAAATCCTAGAACAAAGAACAGACACTCTGGGGCAAAAAAAATAAAGGGTCGAACTAAGTCGAGCTCACAACTTTGCTCACCCATTATTCAAAGAAATAACACGGGTTTGTTTATTTGTTTTGATTTTGCTCTTTTTTTATGCACAATTTTCGAATTTAAATTATTTTTTAACAAATTTAAGACAAATTAGGATACAAATATTATATATCATTTTACTCGGGAGAAAGTCTAGTTTCTGGATATATAAAAAAAATTATAGATTATCCAGAAAAAAATATTCCCCCCCCCCCCCCCCCTCTAGAGCGCCTTCTAATGTTTACCAAAAGCTTTTCAGTTTTGACACATAAACTATGTGTGCAAAATTTCAAAACAACAATTGGATGATTAGTTTTTGAGTTTTCGTTGACGAAAAAAATTACCACAGACACACAGACATCATTCCAAATACTACTTAAATGGATTCAGAGGACCTCAAAACGCATTTTGACAACTTCAGAAAAATTTCGATTTTTTTTACGATTGCATTAACTTTACCTGCCCAACCTATGGTTGGTGGGCAAAGTTAAAAATGGAAATGGGAATAGAGATCAATTATAGAAATTAAGAAGAGCCAAATATTATATTTAACCCTAACTCCACTATTTTCTCATTAATATTCAAATAACAACCTTTTATTTACATTTCAACATAGATAAGTCTTAGATAAAGCTGTACCTTTTGACCAGTGAGGATTCTCTCAAAATTTTTGTTCCAGAGTTAAAATTTAATTTCCTATCATATGACATGAATTTTTTTTTAAACCGGAAGCCTAGACCCTGAAAATAGTGGAGTTAAAGATAAAAATATTAGGTAACTCGATTTATTCACACCACAGTATATATATATATTTGGGAATAGAATTCGATTGTAGAAATTAAGAAGCGATAATAGCAACATGTGTAGAAAAAAATGCAAAACCTACACTATAATATCCCATCAAAAAGCTAGTGCTACTTAGTGATTTAGATATAAAATCACGTTGCATGTCAGAAAATTATTAAATTTCCTTCTATGCACTTCTCAGGTTAAGAGAAAAGATTTTTCACAATCAAAATTTTAAAGTTTTTTCCACCCCTCACGTAAAGGATAGACTAACATCCCAACCAAATTTATAAAAAATTCTTCAAACATGGATAGATCTGTAATTATAATAGTATATCGCTCTTAATAATTTTTACATACCATGGGTAAGGAATTACAAATTTGCCTTGAAGGGAGTGAGTTAAAAGGGGGGGGAGAGTATCTAGATGGACATAATATACTGTATATATTGTTAAAAACTCATAATTCATTATTTATTTTATTCATTTTAGGTTCTCAATCAAGTAGGAATTTTATTAAGAGAGTTATGTCGTTTACATTGTATACCTGAACCTGCAGACCTTTCAAGATTATCGATGCCTTTGCCTTCCCTTTGTCGCCTCCCAGACAGAATAGATGATAGAGATATAGATGAAGATGAAGATGAGGATGAAGATGAAGGAGAGGAAGACCTCCATCTAGACATGGATGAGGGAGATCAAGTTTCAAAAAATAAAGTAATTATTATAAATTATATATTTTACAATATTCTTGGAGCCCTGCGCCCGTAGGCCGATTTCTTCATATTAATTTTATTTTCAAATCCTTGAATGTAAACACTCATCGTATAGGAATGAAACTTTGCATATTAATTATCCGTTGTTTTCTTTTAATATTATAATTTATTTAGAAAGTATAGCACAGTGTTTCTCAAACTATGTGTCCCGATCAAGATTCAGTTGTGTCGCAGAAATACAGTAAAACCTCGCTTAACGAGCACCTCTCATAACTAGCAATTCGCTAACGAGCAAAAGCAATTGTAAAAAACTGACTCGCTTAAAAGATTTTTATGCTCTTTCCAGATATAATATTACATTTTCAAACTATAGAACTGTACTATAGTTCTATTCGTACTTTTAGTGTGTCGCAGCTACAAATAGTTTGAGAAACACTGGTATACCAACCATTTCTATATAAATAAAATTTCCCTTTTCACTCAAATGATTGTTATGAAAAGTGTGCTGGAGACAAAC
Source organism: Euborellia annulipes (assembly GCA_023213315.1). NCBI lineage: Eukaryota > Metazoa > Arthropoda > Insecta > Dermaptera > Anisolabididae > Euborellia > Euborellia annulipes. Next base: position 87,836 of record JAKCPI010001944.1, on the reverse strand, counting down.
TTCTTAATTATTACCTGTTAATCTCAAAAAATTTGGTCTAAGGAATGTTGAGAGTAAATATTTTCGCTCATTTTTAACGGTTTCTGAGGACTCCTTTTAATACCTTCTGTTGAATAGGGAAGGGGATGCAGCCAATAATTGACCTCTTTGTCAGTGATTCCCAACCGGTGTGCTCCGGCACTCAAGGGTGCCGTGAGATATTGAGATAAGCCAAAAAAGTATCCTATACTTAAGCTAACAAAACTTAAAGTATTTTTACTCTGACTGTAGTAAAGTGTAACATATTATGTTAGGGTTAATTTTTTTTTTTAAATTCAAGGAAGCGTTCAATGTTATTTCCAAGGGTGCCGTGAACTTCAAAAGGTTGGGAAACTCTGCTCTATGTAGTAATTAAGCACTCTTTATATGAACGTTTCGACCGGGATCAACGCTGCCATCTTCAGACTTCAAAGCTAGAATATTATAATACATTCACTTATCTAATTTTTTTATATTAATAAATAAGATCTTATTCATAATATATATAATATACTTACAACATATTCAAATTTTTATACATTTGATCTATTTAAATAAATGTCATCTTTTGTCTATATAATTAATTAAAAGAAATTGTAAAAATACTAGGCCCTCGGGCCTTGGTGTACGGGTTAGCGTGCTGGCCTTCTGTATAGTCTTAACTATATAACCTTTACTATATGGTATAGTATATGGTAATATGGTGAAATAATTTTAAATTTGAGAAGGTAAAATAAAATCATCTGTACCAGATTTTACGTTTTACCTTTTCGGTTATTAAAATTATTTCACTATACACCATATACTTAAGCTCTAGCTATCAGGTGGGGACTTAATTGTGGCGCTCACTGTACAGTGAGGGTCAATATCAAGTCCCACCCACGCGTTTTCTACTTGTGATTATTTCATTGTCTTTATAAAAGAAAATGAAAATCTTTAAAAAATATATAATATTTTTTTTTTTAAACAATGAAATAATCACAAGTAGAAAACGCATGGGTGGGACTTAATATTATCCTTCACTGTACCAAGGGTCGCGGGTTCATATCCCGTCTTATGCACAATTTATTTCTATTGGATTGGCTGCCAATCCAATTGAAATAAATAGAGACAGAGTCTAAATGGCCTTCGATGCCGAAAAATACCTTAATAAAATAAAATTAAATTAAAAAAAATACTACCATGTTACATTTCAAAATTGAACAAGTTTTTATGATCCCAGCCGAAACGTTCTAATGTAGAGTGCTTAATTATTAAATAGAGGCTCAATTAATTGGCTGCATCGTCTTTCCTCTTCAACATAGCAGCTACAGCCACGTTCCACTATTCAATTTAATACCTTCTGATGACCTTTGTAATTAATAATAGTATACTAAATTCTCACTATTCCATGAATCAAATCTTTTAAAACTAAGTGGTAATAAACAATAGATGAAATGAGCAGGCAGCCAAGATTTTAATCTCCATGAAATAAAACTCTCTGTTAAGGAATCAGTTTGGGCTTTAATTAGATAATGCCATCTGCAGTCCGATTGTTGAGCTGAAAAGTAAATTTAGAAAATTACATTTTTTAAATATATACATACAGTATGAACTCAAATGCCAGAGTATTGAGTCAAATTGTGAACTTCTCAATTGGCGTGATTTATTATACATAAATTATTTGTACAAAATACAATGCAATGTTATATACAATGCGCCAAGTTTGAGTTACAAAATTGTTTTGATAATGGAAAGATATTTTAAATATTTAAATTAAATGTGTTAAGCATTGACCTCTTAGTGGGGTCAGTGACGCTGAGAAATCTTTTGTTTACATATTAAAAAGCGATAATCGATCAAATCAAACAAATCCCACAGCTAATAAATCAATGACAACACGTGCTCAAGAAAATCATTTGACAGTAATAATATATGAAAAAATATAAAATTTTTATATTTTATTTTATTTAATTTTTGTTGTAAAAAATAGTTTTCGGCCGCGTCACTGACCATACTAAGAGGTCAATGCTTCACACATTTAATTTAAATATTAAATGTGAAAAAAAAATATATCTTTCCATAAACAAAACAATTTTGTAACTCAAACTTGGCGCATTGTATATAAAGCATTGAATTGTATTTCGTACAAATAATTTATGTATAATGAATTTGCCTTCTTTGTCGAGTGAATGTAACACCAATTGAGAATTCCACAATTTGACTCAATGCTCTGTCATTTGAGTTCATACTAAGTCTAAGTAAATATTTAAAAAATGTATTGTTTCAACTCACCAGGACTGTGTAAATAATAGATGGAAAGGTGATAGGTCTTGTCATAATATAATATGAAATAAAATATATAAATAATTTATATATTTATTTTATTCAACTCTCATAGAACTCAGACTGTAGGGTTTCGGCTATTCTGTTGTTAACCTTCTTCAGTGAGGGTTGGATCTAAATGCCAGGATATAATAAAAAAATTATAAATTTTATTATAAGGATGTGGATTAAATATAGCCCTACCATCCTGCCATCTGCTGGCAAATTTTCTTAATGTTTTCGTAAATTGGACTTTTTGGCTGAATTTTTAAGACCCCCAACCCCACCTTATAGGCAAAAATATACGAACAGCTTGCCTCCTGCAGAGCCTTAACAGAGAGTTTTGTTTGGTGGATATTAAAAACCTAACTACCTGCTCCTTTCATCTATTGTTTAAATACAACAGCCACTTCATTTCTTCAAATTTAAGTGGTAATAATTAAAATGTTTGTCTCCAGCTCTTGACTAAATTGCTTAACATTCGGAGTAGAATGTGTTTTATTCTCAAAAAAACTGCATTCGAAAAATTAACTAACGTTAAAAAATAACAGGCTGGGTAGGGGCGTGGGACTCTAAGGATTTTATTATTCTAGGACATTTTATTGAATTAATTCAAAAATATGTAAGCGAGGTGAATAACTGAATCAATATGTAGCAAGATAAATAAAAGGCTATGATTATTTCTTTATTGCTTTCGAACTCACAGTGACGTTTCGTGGCTATAATGGAGTACAAAGGACATAACATCAAGAGGCTCTACAAAAACAATTTCAAGACATTAGGATAGTAATATACAGTAGTTACATAGAATTCAGACAATAGAAAATAAAAATAGATTACAGAACTTGCCTCTTAGATATTGGGTTTCGAGGGCGACACATTTAAGAGTTGGTGGAAGTTCTCGAATCTATTTTTATTTTTGTCAGGGACTTGAAAATTACAGTCCTCATCTGACTGGGCACTGAATGTAATTAACATACCTGGTAGATTTATAAAATGTTTCTATATGGTTTCTATCTACTGTATATTACTGAAATTGTTTTTGTATAGCCTCTTGATGTTGTCTTTTGTACACCAAATCCATTATAGCCATGAAGATGGTCGAAACGTCTGCGTGTGGATTCGAATGCAATAAAGAAATAATCATAGCTGCTTGGCCTTTTATTTATCCTACTACATAATTAAAAAATAGTTATATATATATATATATATATATATTGTATATAATGATATTTAAAACAATTTTTAACTTTTTTTTTATTAGCTGGAGGAAATGGATACAGAACACTTAGCAACTCTAGAGAGACTTAGACAAAATCAAAGACAAGATTACTTGAAAGGCTCTGTATCCGGATCTGTACAAGCCACTGATCGTCTTATGAAAGAGCTTAGAGATATTTATAGGTCAGATAGCTTCAAAAAAGGTGAGTGTCTTGAAATTTCCAAGATTTAACGAAATCTCTAATTTTCTTTTCGTAACTCTATATCTGTTGAATATTAAAAGTAATAAAGTGTCTTTTTTTTAATTTCAGGAATGTATAATATAGAACTTGTAAACGATAGCCTTTATGAATGGAATATTCGTTTAATGAGTGTAGATCCGGATTCACCTTTACATAATGATCTAGTGTTGCTTAAAGAAAAAGAGGGGAAAGATAGCATACTTTTAAATATGACTTTTAAAGTAAGTTGTTTCGAATTCTATTTTATGATCTCATCTTCAAATTTGAACTCAAAGAGCCTATTTTGTTCAAACATTTTATCACCTTACTTCATTTCGCGTCAAAACAAACGTAACACTTTGTTTTTTTGTAAAATACCTGTTCGTTTCTATCTTGATGATACTCTAATTTATTAAACATTTAATAGTAAATTTAACATAAATCCATATCATTTTATTGTAATAAATAATTACAATTTAAAATAAAACAAAGACAAAAATGTCGAAATTTTTTTATTAACGCCAAATTTCTAAAATTTTTAAATAGTCAATTTTATTGAAAATTCTTATATAAACAAAATTTTTAATTAATATCCATCAAAACATATGGAGATTTTGTTGATTTGTCCTTCAAATTGAAAATCGACATATTTTTCTTTATTTCATTTAATTGTATTAAAATTATTTGTATTTGTGTTAAATTTACTTAGAAATATATTAAATGTTTCTTAAATAAGAGTATCATTAATGTAGATTAGAACAAAATGTTACGTTTTTTTTTTGCCCGCACTATATAATGTACACTAATTACCAAATTTACAGAGATGTAGCAGTAATATAATTGCATTTATTTCACGTTATATGAAGCTAATTGGCTGTGGATAATTTATTTCTCCCTTTCTCTCTTTCTTGTTATATTATCTAACTAATTATTGTATAATAAAAGTGTAAAATGGCTGTTATATATTAATCTTAAGGAAGGTAGATGCCAAGCCAGTAGATACAATATTATAAGAGGCATCTTTTTGTGTAAGGAAAGAGCTCTATGTGCGTTGTTTTTTCCAATTGTAAAAAACAGACATGTCTATTCTCTAAGCAAAAATGTTAACTTTTAACATCTGTAAACAGCGTTAATCCATTTTAACACTTCCTTGCCTCAAATTGCTATTCTGTAGCGTTAACATTTAGTCAATAGTGTTAAAAATTAATGTCATGTCTAGAGGGGGCCTTTAATATTTTAATGCATAAAAATGGCGTCTTTAACCTAAAAATGTTAATGTGTCTGTTAAAACTTTGTTTAGAGAATAGCATTTTTTAATGTTGGTGTGTCAGATAGAGAATAACAAATCAAGTGAGTAATGCGCATGCGCTAGAGGGTTATCGAGGGGTGTACAAACACGAACAAGCAGAAAACATAGCTATCTCAATATGGATCGTTAACACCTGGTGATAAAAATTAAAATCTTAACGTCGCTTTTAAAGTTGGTTTAGAGCATAGTTACTCAACCTTATTTTGCTCACCGCCACCTTTGAGAATATGTTTTTTTTCTAGAGCCCCCCATCTTAATTTTACTTACCACCTGTCTCGAATTTAAAACAGTTATTACCACGATTATATTTAAACGTGTAATATTAGTGAATAGCATGTATTTTTTATTTGCCTTTTTTAGACTATATTTTTTAATCTGCCCACGACCCTTCTGCGCCAACTCAATGCCCCCTAATCTTCTACCGCCCTCCTAAAAGTCTCAAACGCCCACAAGAGAATAGCATTTTTTAACGCCTTATTACTTTACTTTTTAACACGCCATTTATGATGTTAAATTTTAACGTCTGTTTTTAGAGAATAGACCTGAGAGATTTCGTCTTAAGGTGCGCGTCTCGAAAAACGGTTAGAACACTTTTGACTACCGAGTTACTCGAGGCGGCAAGAGATGGCGTTAGTTTTTTCCATAGGAATACATGGGATTTATTCCATTTCATTCTAGAGCTTCCAGCTAATTAATTAGGGGTAGAAAATTAATTATTTTTTAACACAATGATTACTAAATTAATTATCTACAACTTATAGAGCTCCTTTTTTTAAAATATCATTTATTTAATGAGATTAATCTAAAAAAAAAAAATTATTTTTTTCGAAAATCAAAAAAAGGGCTTCTTGAAGTTGTAGATATTTTAAATAGCTTTAATTTAAAAAAAATTTGAGGTCGATAGCTTCAATATTGTGGCCGCTGGAAACTTCCAAAATTAGCACCCCGAGACGCGCACCTTAAAAAATAAATGCAATTATTTACTTCATCCCCTTACACTTAATATCATAGAATAAGTTGTTGAAAATCTCTTTGAGTTCTTATACTTTATTCAAATTTTATTAATTGGTTTTTTTACTTTTTTTTGTAGGAAGCATATCCTTTTGAGCCACCTTTTGTTCGAGTCGTGCATCCAATAATTTCCGGCGGCTACGTTCTTGTCGGCGGTGCTATCTGCATGGAGCTTCTGACAAAACAGGGCTGGAGTTCTGCGTACACCGTCGAGGCAGTCATCATGCAGATTGCGGCCACCTTAGTCAAGGGCAAAGCGCGCATTCAGTTCGGGGCTGCTAAAGTCTGCAATCAGGTAACCAGGAGACAGCAGCCATCGCCGCAAGTTGCCAAGCCATCTCTATTACTTCACTCACTTATCATAAGACTTCTATATAAATTTCTTCATATTTCATTTAAATATCATTTATTTTACCAGGGACAATATAGCCTAGCAAGAGCTCAACAGTCGTTTAAGTCTTTAGTTCAAATACATGAAAAAAACGGTATTTACTTTCTTTAAATGTTTATTAAAAAAAAAAAAAACGAAAAATTAATTTAGTTTCTTTTCTTGTTCGCCAGGTTGGTTCACTCCGCCTAAAGAAGACGGTTAAGGAGAGGATTCGACGGCAGGGGAAGCAGCGCGGTCTTTCTTCCTCATTTTTAGCGATTAGAGGACACTACACTCATCGAATCCTTAATCTTGACTTAAGTGAACTTGAAATTCACCTGTAAAATGGGATTTTGTTTAAACCTTTTTTACTGAAAATCCAATCGTCTCAGGATTTTGAAACTAAATTACAAGCAATTTCTCCTAAAATCCCCCGAAATTCTAAGCACTGTTAAAACAATAACTAACACTATGGTGTTATACGTGACAGCATGTGATAATTAATTGTGTGCAAGAAGTTGCTAGTGTTCGTGTGCTAAATATAATTATACATACATTCCACATAGATATAGACAACGAAATTTTCAAATTCAATTAATTATTAATTTCACAATTTTCGTTTTGTTTTCTTTTTATTAATCTTCTCGGATTTAGAGAAAGGTTTTACAGCCAATATTGATTGTTATTTCCTAGAATAATTTCGTTTGCTTAGTAATTTTTTTATAATTCGGAATTATTTGTTAATTGTTTTAAAATTATAAATTATTAATATTTTAACTTAACCAAAAAAATTCCAAACACTAAATGGGATTATTATTATCAATTTTTTAAATACATGGCCAAGGATATTATCTCCTAAACTAAATTATTACAATAGTGAGTCATTGATTGATATCTTTTATTTAGTATTATTTTTTGGAATAACTAATTAGCATTAAATCACGTTTGTTTTAGTTTAACTGGATAAAACATCTTCCAAAGTTTGCGTTATATCTCGTAATTTTAAAATAATACAATGATAAAGTATTTTACTTTAAAAAAAATATTTATTTTATTTTTCTCCTTTTGTGTTTTGATACATTTTAATCCTATTAGAAAATAATTATTTTCCAAATTTTTTTAAAACCTGAAAAGTGCAATAATGAAAAAAAAAAAAAAAAATTGTTAAACTTCTGGAGATTATTATTTTTCAAATAAATCTAAATTGATTTCAATTTTCAAATTTGATATTTAATTCTCAAAAAGAGTTCTTTAATTTTTTTATTTAATTGATATTGACTTCGTAATTAATTTTAATCAAGCAGGCCTTGGAATTTTTAATTTCATTTCTGGTATTTATTTTGAAATAAAATAAAACCATTGCTAAATTTAGGCAAAAATAAATTTTAATTTTAAATATTTCGGGGCATTCCTCAGTGGATAACTAAAAACAAACAAGGATGAAATAAATAAACCTGAATAGTTAACAATTATAAAACTCACTTCACCACTTAAAAAGTTATAAATTTGCGACCAAAGCTGAATGCATTGGAAACTGTGTACGTAATATAATTAATTGCTAATTGGTAAAACAATTTAACATTAAAATAAAAAAAAAAATCTGGTGTGACTGGTGGCACAGCACACAAGTTTCTCTTACCTTCGGTAATAGAAAGTTTTGTTCTGTGCTTGTTGCATCAGATTTTTGTTTAGTTTCGACAGAATTTAAAATATAAAATAAATAAACATAGAAAAATATTTATATTTTGTTATAATGGCAACCATTTCTCCTATCTTTCCTATGAAGTACAAGAGTAGAGTGTGCTTCAAACAATTTTTAGGGCAAAAAGAGAATATACATTTTAAAGAGTATCTAAAAAATAATTGATTTATGAATTTTTTATAAATATTATTGAAGCGAATTCGAAAAAAAACTGAAAAAGTACATCAGTAAAGTACTAGTACTCTTTTTTTGACTTCAAAACGTGTATATCCATCAAAATCTCGATATCGAATTTTTTTCATGAATCCAATACTTTCTCTCTCTCTATATATATATACATTTATAGGTAAGAGAAAAAAAAAATATCTTTCTTGATTATTTAATTCAGTGATTCCCAAAGTGGTCTATATCGACCCTCAGGGGTTTAGTTTCCATGTGGGATGTAAACGAGGGTCCACAATAATCGATCTCATTTATCTTATTTTATTTATTTATTTATTTATTTTAATAATTTGAGCTCGGTACATATATTGATCATCCATGCCACTAAAAAGTGGTAACTAAATTTCGGTTTAATTAATATGTAGAGCCTATATATAAAAATTAGTGTTTTTTTTCTTCTACACCTCACTACCGTTAGACATCAGTCAAAACACATTTGAAGTTGACGAATTTTTAAAAATGCTAAGCAAAGGGTCTACCCAAAACAGAAAACATGGCAAGGAGTCTTGGAGACAAAAAAGTTTGGCAACTTCTGATTTAATTGAAGGGCATATTTGAAGTAGAAGGACGTAAACTAAATTATTAATGATTTAATAGGTCCTTTAGATCACTGGAGAGCCCTTCTGTGTTTATATATATCACCCTTTCAATTAATTCGTGATTGTTTTTAGTTATCCACTGAGGAAGGGATTCCAATTTATTCAAATTAAATATTATTTTTGTCAAAATATAGCAATGTTTTTTATTTTATTTCAATTATACCTATAATTGACATCACACCGTTATATCTAGATATTCATTTCAATTTATTGCCTGAAATAAAAATAAATAATATTCCAAATTTTAAATTATTTTTCTTTTTCATATAATTGATTATCCTATTTTGCGAATGCAAATTAGATAATAATAATTATATATACGTTAAAATAATATACAGTATTTATCATTTAAAATAAAACGTGCCATTTTCTTTTATATATTATTAAAATTGCATAATTTATAATAAGAATAACACAATTGCCCCGGTGATGAGCAGATAGTGAAAAGCTTTTTGTAGTCCTTATTAAAACTTCTAAAACATTTTGCTACTAATCAGGACTCTCTCGGTTCTTTTTTACCAAATCATAATTATACCATCTTAGTGAGAACTTCATAATCCTAATTTATTTCGATTTAAAATAATAAAATTTTTAAAATTTTCTTTCTGTTTTGATTCTTTTCTAAATCGTGCAAATAGTAAAATTTGTAAAATTTTCATTTTCGAATTTCAAATAAATATAAATGATGTAATATTAAAAAATTATTTTTTTTTCTAAATTTAAATTCCTTGAGCTCTAGAAATGATTAAAGCTCAAATAACAACGAGTAGATTTTACTCAAGAGTTTATAAAATTTAATATCATCAATTCTACAATGGCGCAACTTAAGGGGGGTTTGGATCCCCCTCCCCAGGAAACGAAAAAGTAGTCTCTATGACGATCAGAGATTTAATTGTTTGACTAAATTTAAACTGGTAACCATTGGGTCCAGGGGCGTACACAGAAATATTTCGGGGGGGGGGGGCAAACTCATTTTTAAATATCTCCCATATACAAAAATATGGTATTTTTAAAATACCTGAGCCCCGAGGGGCCCGGCCCTCTCAAAGACAGAAGTTTTATTTAAAAAATGCTTATATATTATTATATTTCATTTTTTTTTATTTATGCTACGCACTTTTTCAAACAAAAATATAGATATTGGCCATATATACCCGTATATATGTATATAGATTTGAAAAATTTCGGGTAGGGGGGTGGCCCGGGCCCCCTTGGCCCACCCCTTATATACGCCCCAGATTGGCTCTCATTAAAATAACGTAAAATTAATTAGCTAGCCTAGCCCATTCGATATAACGTCAGGTCTACAGTGCAAGTGCAATTCATCACTTGATAGTTGATTAGCAAGTCAGCAAAGATAGAGGAAAATGGGTAAAATAAATATTGATAGAAACCATTTAAAACCTGACAAAAAAATTTTACCCAGTTTATACCATCCTAACCGGAGGCCCGTGCGAGACAGGAGTGATCCACGGGGGGGGGGGGGGGGTCCGGCTTTAGTTTCAGATTTTCAATTCCTTGAAACTTACTTTAGAAAATATAAAATTTTTAGATGATTACGGCGCTACGAATTTCGTTTTTCAGTATTATAATAGTAGTTAGTAATCTTGAAATTTGTACTTAAATTAGAAAATATAATATTTTTTAATGTATTTTGACTATAAGACTATATATATAACAAATTTAATTAATTAATTGTAAATAATTTATATAATGATTATTAATTAATTACTTCATACTTTTTAATTTTATTTTTTTAAATAAATTTGTATTAAAAAATATGAGTTTTTGTACCAGGAGTGATCAGGAGAATAGAATAGTCAAGGAGTGTGTTGGCGCCAAGAAAAAAAAATAACCTCCTATCTGCTTCTGATCTCCGGATCATTGGAAATATATATCATATAAATTAAGAGGAAATCTATCTCAGGCTGATTAGTGCTGCGATCCAGTGGAGACTTTTAGAATTATAAGTATAATTTTTAAAGTTTCCACAAGAGTGCAGCACAAATCAGATATTTTATTCAATTATAAAGATTTTCTTTCTATACACACAATATATATAATTTGTATGATTAATTACCAAAGAATACCAGGAGATTAAAAACAGAGAGGAGGTTATTTTTTTTTGGCGCCAACACACTCCTTTACTATTCTATTCTCCTGTTCACTCCTGTTACAAAGACCATCATTTTTAATACAAATTTATTAAAAAATAAAATTAAAACGTATGAAGAATAAAAAATATATTAATAATTATATTCCATTGATTGATTATATTAATAAATACATTTGTTATAGTCAAAAACATTTTTTTATCTAAATTAATACAAGATTTCAAAGTTATTATTCCACACATTTTATTTACTATTATAATACTGAAAAACGAAATTCGTAGAGCTATAATAAAGGTAAGTTTTGAGGTAATTTGGCCCAGAATAAATATTTAAATAGGAAATATTGGTTTTAACATTTGAGAAAGAAAAACGGAACCTCTCAAAATCAGCACCTCGAGACCACCAACTTAAGTGGTTTTCTTGAAGTTAATTTATTTGAGAAAGAAAAACGGTAAATTTTCAGCAATTTTTTAATAGTTTACAAGGCACTATTTCCAAATATTTCGAAATTTTCTGAAGGAGGGGTGCCGATACGTTTCTGAAATATTTGGAAATAAATTGCTTTGTAAACTAATAAAATCTTGCTGAAAATTTACCGTTTTTCTTTCTCAAATAAACCTTCTTCAGCCAGTGGCGTAGCGAGGGGGGAGGCAAGGGGGTCATCATACCCCGGGCGCTACTCACAAAGGGGCGCCAAATGGTCAGCAAAACAAAAAATTGCTGGATAATTTTTATTTTGATTATAATTGATTTCTGGAAAATATATTTTAAATTTAGTGCCAGTGTAATATAATAATTTTGTATATTTTAAATATAATATTATATGGTTTTCAAATGGGGGGGAGGGGGGCGCTAAAAAGGTATTGTGCCCCGGGCTCGAGTTAAGCTCGCTACGCCACTGGTAGCTCTATATCAGACAGCAATCAGAGAAGTCGAACAATATTAGAGGGTTATTTTGAAAAACGATTTGTACAAAGTATTTTTATAAAATTTTTAATGAGAAAAAAATGAATTGATTAAAGTAAAAAAAAAAAAAAATATAAAGCTTTTGTCATATTCATAAATCTCAGAAAAAAAATTTGGAGAGACGAAACAAATTTTTTCCAAATTTTACATGATGGAATGCCTTAATATATATATATGTGGTGCAGTGAAAGGGATCGGAGGGAAGAGGCAACCAAAAGATGTTTTTTGAAATATTTTAATTTAAATAATTAAAATACAAATATTTAAATATTCTTACCTCTGAAAAAATATTTTGGGAGAGGGTCGATCGCCTACCCCCTCCCTCTTGCGCATCTCTAAGTAGATAACCTTAGAATTGTCTGTTGGGCAAAGTAACATAATTTCTGATATATCCTGTGATTAAAAATATTTTCTTTTAATAGAAAAACCTTTTCTGTCTCTGTCAAAGAACTTAAGAGGTTTTTCTATTGACTGAATTCTAGCCATGAAGATGGTCGCGCAGTCGACCGAAACGTCGCTCTGGGTTCTTTAATAAAGAAATAAACATAGCTGCTGGGCTTTTATTTTTCTACTATTTATAAATACTAAAGTCTGCTTTTCAGATCATTCTTGTTTCATTCGGTAAAATAGGCCATAAGAAAAAAATCATTGTGTGGTTTTATGAAATCACGATGCAAGTGAAACTTTTCTTCGGATCGTAGGCGTTTAACTGAAAATTTTCAGAAAATTATCCAATTAAGGGTATTAAAATCGCGTTTTTAATCTTAACTTAATAATTGGAAAATGGGAATGATTTTGGGAAATCAAAAGACGCATGTTAAAAACTGAGAACAATATTTATTTAGTAATTCAAGTTTTGAATCATTTTAAATTATTTAAAAAATTATCTTTTATCAATTTAAAAATTGAATAATTAAATCTCACAATTATTTTTTTATAATTAGTCATATATATTAAATTTCAACTTTCCTATTTTTGTCGTCAAGGCTTGTGACGTCATAGCTTGTAGCGTCACGGCCTTTGACGTCACGGCTTGTAACGCGACATGCTGATAGAAGAGCGAAAAAGTTTGAGAGGATCAAATAAAAGTTTCACTTTAAAAAATGAGGCAAACGCCGCAGGACAATGCATTATTAATACGTTGTTTATTTATTTTTTCGTTTTTCTTAGTCTTATCAAGATCTCATAATTTCTTAGTGGTTTAAGAATAGTCATTATTTTTTTTTCATTTTCTTGTGTAGTTTATTTAATATATATGGTACATCTGAGAAGGAACATCCTTGTTCGTAACTGCACGAAAACACGCTCAGAACACAAATCGTTGAACGCAGAACTTGCCTCACTCTTACATGCAAACGTTGAATTTTAACACAAACTCAAATTTGCTATCAAGATAAAACCTCATTGGTTACCATTGTATAAAATAAATAACATAATCTTACAATGTAAAAAGACTGTAGAAAGAAACTCAATTGTATAGCAAAACAAGCTTAATAACTTACTAAATAGAGTTTGGGATAAAAAAAAATCGAATTTTCTGCAAAAAAGACTTTAAATTTTAATAAATAAATTTACAATAACTGAACTTTTGGATAAATATGAAAAATGGAGCCAAGTCCCGTCGGTGTAAACAGTGACGTCATTTCAACTTTTCCTTGGGGGGGGGGAAACATTTTTTTTCATAAAATTTTCTTACAAAGAGGTACTCAAATTTGGCCAAAAGATATTTAATTTAATTAATTGTTAATTTTGTACTGTTTTTACTCGTAGATAAATTTTGTATTATTTTATTTAAAATAATATAAAATATTATAAAAATCAGGGCCCTTGGGGGGGGGGAATCCCCCCTGCCCCCCCCTCCAAATGATTAGAGCACATTTTCTATTAAAATTTAATTTTCTCTACACCTCTAAAACTAGACCTGATGAGGCTAAAATGGTATTTTTGGAAACAGGGGCAAAATACTCAAAAATAAGTATTTGAAATATAAAATACTCAGAATTCAGGTATTTTAAATACACACTACAAAATACGTATTTTTTATGTATTTAAAATACAAAATACTTAGGTTAAAAATACAAAATACAATGGCAGATATTTTTATAAGTAGCCTGAAGTCAGTAAATTCTTGAGACTATTTCATATCTATAAACAAGTCAAAATTAAAAAAAAAAAAGTTGAATTATTAAACCGGGCAAAATACTCTGAACTAAGTATATGAAATATAAAATACAAAATACTAGAAAAAAGTATTTGAAATACAAAATGCAAATATATTTCAAATACTGATTTTCAATTAGACACTTTTCACTTGACATAGTGCCCAGCCCTCCCCATATACCCAATAAAAGCTCAAAAACCTCTCCGTCTCGGGGTGCTAATTTTGGGAGTTTCCAGGGGCCACAATTTTGAAGATATCGACCTTAAATTTTTTTAAAATTAAAGCTATTTAAAATGTCTACAACTTAGAGAAGCCCTTTTTTTTGATTTTTGAAAAAATAAAATTTTTTTTTAGATTAATCGCATTAAATAAAATATATTTTTAAAAAATTCGCTCTATAACTTATAGAAATTAGTAATCATTGTGTTAAATAATAATTAATTTTTTACCCTTAATTAATTAGCTGGAAACTTTCAAATGGAATGGAATAAATCCCTTGTATTCCTATGGGAAAATCTAACGCCATCTCTTGCCGTCTAGAGTAACTCGGTAGTCAATCGTGTCCTAACGGCTTTTCGAGACGCGCACCTGAAGGCCTGAGTTATTATTGTAAAATTCAACGTTTTTTTTTTTTTTTTGGAAAAGACAGAAGGGTAGAAGCTTGATTATGCAAATTAAACGACTTGTGTTCCGGGCATGCTGTTTTCGTGCACGCCACGTATGTACTTGTAAGTATATTACTTTTGTTTTATCTACGTGTTTTAGTTTAATAAAGCATTTTTTCAGTCAACAAATTACGTTTAAAACGTTTACCAAATTCATGATAATAACTGGACGCCTACAAAGTCAAACCCTCGGGGCAGCCGTTTTTTTATTTATTACACTTAACTGATACTGTCAAGAAAACATCGTCAAGTCTGGCTAGGATGAAGACATTCGAGGTATTTAATTAAATATATTTGTTTTTCGTTGCGGTAATTAAATAAAAAAAACAATAGAGCCCCCAAACGGACACGCCGAGGATAAATATATCTTCATATACACCCATAGGCGCCGGAGCTGGGGGGGAAGGGCACATTGCCCCCCCTGCCATCCTATAGGAGGGAGCAGAGCAATATGTCTTGTTTTATTTTACTTTTTTTTTTAAATGATACATTTTTACTTTTTAAAAATAAAATCGTTTAAATTAAAAAAAAATTAAAAGAGTAAGAAATTCATTTTTTTTTTCAAAATATTTTATATAGATTCCCTATTGTATTTCTAATTTCTAAAAACATTTTATATGGAATTAAAATAAGAAAATTAAAAATATTTATTTCCTTCCAAATAATATAAATCAAATATAGCCTAAAAAAATTTTTAAATTTTATTAAAATTCTGATTTTATTTAAAATTTTTAAAGCTTTATAGTAGATTTGTTTTATACTTTTTGAACATGTTAAATTATTTTAATTTTCTAAAAAAAATTTTTTTGCCCCCCCCCCCCTGATTCAAATTCGTTCCGGCGACCCTGTATACACCAGAGGTTTTTTCGGAGGGGGAGCCGAACTCATTTGAAGATTCAACCTCTACCCCCTCCCAAAAAAAAAATAATTTTTAGTTTATGCTAAACTCACCACGTCACAATTGCCTTGAGCTTAGGCAACCGAAACGCTTAGCCGTCGGATATGTTGTCTTTTCTCCTTCAGTTGCATGTAATGATTGATCCCTGGAGGAAGTGGCTACTGTGGAAGTGCAGGCAGGCAGCCAAAAATAAAAAAAACTGAATGTTCAGACGTTTCGAGCAAAATTTATTCGCTCATCCTCAGTGAACAAGTCTATTGAGAGAGAGTTAAGTCTCTATAATTAAACATAGTTGGTATTTTGTATTCTATTTAATTAAATAATATGATGATATATGAGTTTTAGTCTTTATAATATTAAAATTTGCTATTTTCATAGATCTAGATACAATCAAGTCACATTACGTCTAAACTCAAACATTCACAAAATCGAGGATGTTTTATTTTTGGCTGCCTTCCTTAAAAAAAGATAATTTATTTTTTATTTTGGTTGACTAAGCTCAAGGCTCCACTCTCGAGCACATCAGGCAGGCACTTGTGGCCCCGACTGAACACAAAATCTGTCCTGAAGAAGACCAGAAGAATCGACCAAAACTTTAACAATTTTGACTAGCAATTTTTAATTATTTCATTTATTGTTTAAAATATGTTCCGGGTTGACCGAACTGAAGCTTGGTCGTTTTTTTTTTTTAAATAAATATATATACATGTATATATCGTGCTTTATATATAGAAAATTCGAATATATGGTCGATCAAAATATATCGAATATTAATTAGATAGATCTATATTTTAAATCGCTATAAATAAATTATATATATTGGGCCGGCGACCTAGGATAAAGGTAGTCCGTCCGCCGCGAAAGCGTCCTGGTTCGAGTCCAGGGGGCGCGATTTGCCCAACCAAAATCTCGGGAATTGTCTTTATTTGAAACGATATATTGACTGGCTAATTAATAAAAATTCCAACTTTTTCAAACAAAGGTTAATTATACTCTAATAGCTTTTTATTTATTTTCAGATGTGGATTTTAAAATTTTTATTTTTATTTTTTGAAAATCAGACATTATAAAATAAAATACTGATATACCTATTAGAAATATACTTACTGTATATCGTCAACTAAAACAATTTTCATATATATATTTCACTCTCTTATTTATTTGTGGCGGACGATCCTCCTAATAAAGAGATAACTTTTTATTTTAAGAAATTGAATATTTTAATTAAACGCAAAATTTTCTTTTATATAAAAGGATAAATGAAAAGGAGTCAAGAAACCTTTGTGTAATAAAATCTCAACAAATTTAGAGACGATTCGCCTTTAATTAGATAAGGCCGTAATGAGTTTATATGCCAAGTTGCCCAAATTTGTTACAAATTTTGCTTATATAATTAGTCAATGCCCTTAAGCATTCATACAGTCGGCGCCTCAAGTGACTGATGTGCTCGAAAACTTAATCATCCAAACTAATATTTTTAAAATAAATAAATCATCTTTTTTTAATGCAACTGAAAGGGAAAAGCTACTTTTCAGACGGTTGCCTTGAACAAGAAATTCAAGTAAAAAAAAAATAACAATTTTACTTCTTTTTTGAATAATACTAACTATTAACTAATTAGCATTGACTAACATTATGCATTTTATATACAAATGCAAATTACTCTGAACAACTCGATACATTTATGGACTGATGATGGTCAAGTCTAATCTAATTAAAGCAGAAACGTGTCTAATTTATTGAGTTTATTTACGGCAGGGCCGGATTTAGAAATTTTCCGCCTGTTGGGCACCTAAACGCACGGCAAATTTTTGATTAAAATACCTGTGTAAATTTAAACCAATTTTAATTTTAAATATATAAAATCTTAGTTTTATAATTTATGCTTAATAATAATTATTTTTTCCATAATCTGACACTTCCCTGCTTAGTGTTGAATCTGATCCTGTCCATTGGCTGACTTCCTTTTCAATTTATCATTTAACTCACAGCCACCTTACTTTTTCGTAACAAATTAATTTACGATTTTTTTTTTTCGCTGCTCGTTGAGAATCAGCTATTGATTTGCCATCCCTTCTCTCAATTCAATTAAATTGTTTAATTTATTATCATATTTCAATTTACTAAAAAACATTTTCATTAAAGGCAATAAAATTTTTATCAAAATTTATTTCTGTATACATGAAAGTATTTTAATTATTACAAAATGAAAAGATTTTATAGATTTTTGTTATATACCTCAGGAATTTTGAATGCTAAAGCAAAGATCGCATTCTTTATTTTGTTCTCTCATTATTTGCCTCTCTTTGAGAGTCATTTATTATTATAATTTTTTGAAACCTTGACAATATAAATAATAATATTTGATTCATCTATTAAAGGAATTCTATTATTTTCTATAAACAGCTAAACAATTTTGTGGCTAAAGAAGATTAAATTTTATAATATCAATCTTAAAAATTGAATGATAATTTAAATAAAATAATTCAACAAAATCGGTTTTTTTTTATATATACTTCTCTATATAAATAATGTATTTAATGATATATAATTAGTATTCCCTTTAAATTAACATTTATATTACAAATAAACACTTGAATATTTTGCCAGATACTATTAGTCATAATTGAGTTAGACTTAAGAAACGTTATTGTAGGAGATGTAAGAATCGTCTTAATTTTGTAAATGAATAAATCGAAGTACTCCTGTACATTTTAAAAATACTTAGTATCTTTTCTTATCCATTATTGGCTGCTAAAAAAAATGAAAGTGCAAAAAAAAAAGATGTAAGCTTGAATGTTTTCAAAAGAGAGTGCCTGTTACAATCAATAATGTTTTGTCATTTTGTTAGAAATGACAGCTTGATAATGTATATATCTGTATCTTGATATTTTTAAAATAAATTTATATTTAGGGAAATTAAATTTCTTTCATTTTTGAGGAATTTATATTAAATATTAATATTTTGTTTTTGATTTATTTGCCCTTGACCCAGGCTCATCCCGAGTTCGCTTTCCTTCCCACTCGAGATGAATTCATTTCAATTCAATTGGCTACCAATCATTTGAAATAAATGGAGTTAGATGGTGAAGACTTTAAAATAAATAAAAAAAAAAAAAACATTTTTTTTCTTCCTAAACTAAAAAAGTATTGTATATCAGTAAAGTACTAGTACTCGAAGTCTTCCAAAAACGAACCCTAGCATAATTTGTTTTGTTTACCGGAAATAGTATATATTTAAAATTTGAAAGAAATAGTCAAAGGTAATATTGAGAAAATTGTAAAAAAAAAGTACATCAGTAAAGTACTAGTACTCAAGGTTCCCTAAAGACGAGATCAGACTTAATTTGTTTTGTATTCCGCAAATAAGAAATATTTAAAATTTGAAAGAAATCGTTAAAGCAAGAGAAGTCGAAAAAATTAAAAAAGTATACACAAAGACCAATTTGCGGGATCCACTTTTTTTGGATTCAGGGCACCTCAAAACATGTATATCCATCAAAATCTCAACATCGAATTTTTTACATGATCGCAATACTTTCTCTCTCTATATATTTCATATATAGGGTAAAAGAAAGTAAAAATTTAAAACAACTTTCAGGGTCTACTTGGTTCGATATAAGTGCAATAAATCACACCAATCGAAATGCCGGTATTTATAAATATAGCTAATAGATACATTGAACATTGCTAAGAAAATAATTAGCTATATTTTTCTGGTTTTTGGAGTCGCCTATTGAATATCCATGTTACACAAGTAAGTAGTATAGGATTAGTTATAATCAGGAAGAATAAGAAAGTTTTGAAACCTTGTTGCTATTTTTTTTTTATCATATTTCAGACCGCAATTAAGTTTTTTTTTTTAAATATCTTTTTCAATGCGAACACCTCAAATTATTTAATTGAATAAATAGATAAATATTTAATAAGAAGTAAAAAAAATCTCTTTTTAATATATAATTAAATAGGAAAGTGCATTTCTTAATAAATATTGATATTTGTAATTTCTTCCTTTCCATTGTTAATTTTGATTTTTCAACAATAAACTTTTTAAAATGTCTCCGATTATTGGGGGAGATCAATTGTTGGCTTCCCCACCCCCCGGCCCTGAGCGGCTTTCTTCCTTATTGCGATTGCCCCCTCCCTGAGTTCGTCTCCCGCCCTCCCTCCCCCAATTATCGCGCATGCGCCTGGCTCAACTCTCTCCTCTCTCTGGCTGGCTGTCCATACGAGTGATTTGAGTTGAACGCTTCTTTCTTCCTGTGCCATCTTCAAAAGAAAATTTGTATATTCTTCTGCATAAAAGAAGTCTCCTAATAACAAGGTGATTCATTCATTTATTAATTATCTTTTTAAATACATACAAATCAAATAATGTAACATTTAGGGAAATTTATTTATTAATAATCATTGAATCCAAGCAATGATTTTCTAACATTTGTCATTTACTTTAATACTTCTTTGTATTAAGAATCTATTGATTATATTTATTTTAATTTATTCTTAGATAGCAAATTATTCTAAATTAAGCCTATATAGTAGACATTCTGTTTCGTAAAAATTGAGGGCTTAACCTGCAAATAGAATAAAGCCTAGAGCACACATGGGCGACGCTAAAGTTTAGCGGGCTCGCACACTTGGATGCCATACTTATTATTAATTTAAAAAAAACAAGGCAGATGGAAATTCCGAACCCGCGCCACGGCAGTGCCAAGTCTTGTTTTCATCTGAAGCTGAATAAAAGCAACTGACGATATGCCTTAAAAATAAATAAAAAAGGGAATAACAAAATCATAGAATATTAATAGGAATAACTTTATTACTTAAATAAAGGGGAGACTTTTACAATATTCAGGTAGCCTAAACCAGCAGTTTCCCAAACTTTTTTTTAACTCAATGACGCATTCTAACAAAAAATTTGTACACAAATCTTATGAAAATGTAAATAATATAACAAACTTCGTTTTGTCCCTGCATCTTTCTCCACGACAAGCCATTGATTGAGCTGAATTATATGTCACAAACTAAGTCGGTTTCTTCTGTGACAGCCCAATAAGTTCACTCATTAAATTAAAGTATTTTTTATTATTTACTCTAAAATGCCGACTTAGTGTTATTTTCTCTTTGTCCCTTTGCCATCGTGAATCGGTCCCGAGTCCCGACTCGGCATTTGGGAAACGCTGGCCTATACAATTATTTCTATTAAATAAATAAATTTAATGCTGGCTATTTACTTCAATAATTTCTTTTTTATTCAAATGATTTCAAGTTACAATGCAAATTAACATATACAATAAATTATCATTTTTTTTTTTTGATATTCGTGATTCTAAATATTGAAAGTTAGAATCTATCATTTGAAATCCGCTCTCTCGATTAAAATATAATTTCTGTAGGTTGCAATTAGACTCAATCAAGAAAGGGAGTAATGATTTAGTTTCGAATTTATATTTACATTAATAAAGAACTTCTGTATGATAAAAATTAATGTCCAAAATGGGGTGGGGGGGGGTGTGATAATAGCCTATATAATTGGGCATATTATTATTTTTTTAATCACTTCTCCCCTTTCAAATTAAAGGAAGCTCGATTGTTTTGAAAACAAAATTCATTTTTTTTTCTAAAACAAATTAAATATAAAAATCAGATTGTTTTTTTTTTAAGTTTTTCATTAATATATTTTAATGTCTGCGATCAAAATTGTAATCGTATAGAAGGTTAAATTCTGCATTGGTAAAGTGTCTGGCGGTCGCATAATTTGTTAAATAAATAAATAATAAATTTTGTGTTTCTTAATCCTTTTGAGATACACAGTTAATAGTCTCTATTATTAGAGGATTCTAAAAAATATTTTTTTTTAGCTACATTTTAAAATATTAAAAGTTCAAGCTCGAATATTTTGAGATTAGTTTTATTTTTATTTGTTTAGTTGTTTATTATAAATGCGCATTGGGGTATTTGGCAGAACCAAAAGTAATTTTAAAACTTGATCTCGCAATTTATGTAATTTATTTTATTTTGGAAAAAACAACAAAATTAGAGAAATTTTGGTAAAAAAAAAGTTAGTTTGTAATTTTTTTGATAAGGAAAGGAATCACAGAAATCGCAGACAATCGTTTATCATTAGAGAAAAGGGAATCTAATAATTTGGTTTTATCTCCTGGCGATTAGGCCACCCGCATTGTATTCCTGTTTGTCATTTGGCGTTACTACAGGCGAAAGCATCCAACAATGAATTTATCGGCCCATCCTCAGTTATTGGAAATTGTAAAATTCACATGTGCTGGGACGAGGTTTTGTCGATAATAAATTCATTCTCATAACTGAAGATGGGCCAATAATAAATAAATAAATAAATAAATTTAACAGAAACGTCTCTTATTCTGGGAGTTTTATTGAACCTGTGTGCATCCCGATTTGGCTGATATCTCCATCCGTCCATTATAATAGCATCACAGCCAAAGTACAAACAATAGGCCTAATAGAAAGTTTTAAAACTTTAGCTCTAATTTGCAATTAAACTGTACCGTTTAGTATTTAAAGATTTTTTTTGTATATCATTTAATCGTTCCTCGGTTTTAGGCCGTTTGGATGAATAAGTCATTTATAACGAAATATTTTTTTAAATTTAAACTGATAACCATCGGCTCTAGTTAAAACAATCAAAGTAGGTGAAATTAATTATGCAAGTATATTTTAATCTAATTATCTAATTAAAAAAATCCAGCAATTTCATTTGTTTAACAGAAAATCAAGTAAATATCCAGCATGATGTTATTATTTCAAATTAACATTATATTAAAATTCTTATATGTAACAAAATTATATAAACTTCTTTAGAAAAATTAAATATAAAAAAACAAACAAACAAACATTTAACAGATAAATATGAAAGAATAGTATTTATTATAAATATTTTGAGTTATAATCGTTTCTAGGGCCGATGCATAGGATCTAGAAATTCAATATGAATTTCAATTTAGACATTAGACCATAACCATCTAAACTCAAATTATCCTCACATTATTGTTTTCTATTTTGAAATAAGCTTTAGAATATAACAAAATATAGAAAATTTTCCAATATAAAAGAATATTTATATTTGTTCATTTTACTTATATAAGTAGTGTATAAAGGAAAAATCAGAGGATGGGGGATTATAATAAGCCTATTTTAATTTTATTGAGTGAGCTCCTGATTTTTTTTTTTTTTTGTTTTGTTGCCTCCTATTAAACTTTCTTGTTGCTTGAAGTTTTATTAAATCAAAAATAAATAAATTAAAACAATTTATTTATTTTTGATTAGATAAATTAATTAAATTTTGTTCAAAAATAAATTAAATTCTATACAAAAAGAGGATAGCTATAGTATGAACTTGTTAAAATTTTAAGGAAAATTATTAAAATCAAGAATTAAGTGTTACTATTTGTAACTTAATTAACTCCTTCTATATTCCCCCCTCCCCCTGACCACTGTCATGTTTTCAACAATATATTAAAACATTCATTCTTAATTTAATGAACAATGGCGAAAAATTCAAGAAGGAATTTATATTTTGTTACTCCTTTATTCTAAAGAGCTAAAAATTTGAATTGTGCCTGGTGAAGTGACCGTTCAGTCTGGAAATTTAATGAATCCCACCATCCCGTTTACTTGTCCTTTTGATAATTAGAAGCTCAAACAAGAGCAATGAATATTCGTATTCGCCTCGATAAGCAAATCTGAGTAGATGAGAAAACGAGAAAATCTTCTTGTTTTCATTCCTATTATTTCATAAGGTTAACTGATGCATATTAAATATTTGAAATCTGCGAGAGTTGAATTGACTTTTCAAGTTAGAAATCAAATCCAGACGAATACACTTTGCCTTGCTTCACCCTTTCTCATGATGAATTAAGAAATACGAAGCTATCTATCCAGTGGCGTATAGTGGGTGTCACGCGGGATGGTGTAATGATGTCACCCCTATACTTAAAAAAAATTATAAATCCTCGAAATAAATGTGAACCAAATCCGAACGAGTTACTGAAGCAAAAAAAAATATATTACAAAATAGATTAAAAAAAAAAAAAAATCGTCACACACACACATACACAGACCAATTTGCGGGACCCACTTTTTTGGACTCAGGGGACCTCAAAAGGTGTATATCCATCAAAATTTCGACAACGAATTTTTGACATGATCGCAATACTTTCTCTCTCTATATATTTCATATATAGTGTAAGAGAAAGTAAAAATTAAACTCATCTTTGAAATTAAATTTTCTCGTCTCTATATATTTTTTCGGCATTTAGATATGATATATACTTTGACCCTGAGCCGTATCCAGGATGGGAACATTAGAATCCCCTCCCCCCCCCCCCTCAACAAAATTATATATTTCCTTACTTAATTTTTTGAAATTATTTTGATTTAGTATAGTTCAGCGGTGGGGAAGCTTTTTTAAATGAAACGCCATATTTTTTTGGTAAGGGCGCACTGATTTTCGAACCACTACTTAACAAGTAAAATAAACTAATTTACTATATTCTCATCATGGTACAGGTACATTCACTTAGATTTTAAATTTAAAAAAATATACCAAATTATTAAATAATGAAATGAAAATTTCAAAATTTAATTAAAAAAAAAAAAACGAACCTTGTGTAGAGATAAATAAGGCGGTATAGAAGGCAGCAGGTTTCTTCTATTCCTGCTATATATAAATATTCTTAATACTTAATATTCCATTTTAACAAATTAGGTCTGTACGATCAGACGTCGGGCGCATGTTTAGTGATGAAGATCACATGCGCAGTTACGAAAAGCGCATGCGCTTTACTTGAATGCGCATGCGCCGGACACTCTCGGACAGAATTATGAAATTATAAACAACTATGATTTAATTAAATTGGAATAAATAACTCAAACAAAATTAGAGTATTAATCATAATTAGGCTCTGCTAATTCCATTAACTAACATGATTTTTCCAATCTGTGCGAAGTCATAATTTAAATGTCGAAATTACGAAAATCACAATAAAAATTTCACATCACGTCGCAAGTTTGCTCTTATCGCAAATATGTAAATAAAAGTTAAACATATAATCAGGGCCGCTGAGAGCCTTGCCGAGCCACGGGGATGTATATTAATACAAGCCCATTACGAAAAAAAAAATTTTAATTTTAAATCCGAATAAAGATTTTTTTCATGGTTACTAAAAGAGAGGCCTTCTCAGAAGGAATTTTTTTTTTTTAATATTCTTTTTTACTTTCTTTTACCCTATATATGAAATATTTAGAGAGAAAGTATTGTTTCTTGAAATATTTAGCGTTGGAGCAATCTTTGAAAAATAATTTAATTTTTTACTTTCTCTTACCCTATTTTGTTCATTAGGAAATTATGGTTAAAAATGGCCCAGGTCCCGAGGATTTATTTATTTCCCAGCTAATGTCGCGTTAGTTAATAACACAGTATATTCAAATATAATTTAAAAAAAATAAAAATAGCAACTCCACAGGTTCAAGATGTTATTTATTTATTTACATTTTAGAATGGTGTTTTATTTCTTGTTCTTGGGTAGAATTTCTTCTTCAACGAACATCTTGAAAACGTCTTATAGAGGGACTCAAGAGAGTTAAATTCCTCGACCGCCGATTATCATTATAAGAGAGCTTTTTAGAAACTCTTTGCAATGTCATATAGTTTCGTTTTTTGGTTATTTAGTATCTTCTTTCTCACTTGCATATAATACATGGGTTGATGAAGAACATTATAAATGCCTTTGGTTTATTTTTGTTTATTAGACGTAATATTTCTCCTGATGGTTCACTCAGGGGCTCACTTCTAGTGAATACATGGATGGCGACCACGAGTTACCCGAGCTAAGGCTGGCATTTATTCCTTTCCTTTATGTCAGCCTTTTTTCCCTTTTCAATGTCAAGCGTCAGGCCGTGAGACGGGTCGGCTTGCTTTTTTCTCGGTCTTATATTTCTTTATAAATTAATTTTGCCTACCCCATATTGGGATAAGGACAAGATAGAAGAAGATTTCTTCTAATGACTTACTCAAAATTAATGAAGTAATTTTCATCGGCCGGTAACGCATTTAGAGTTTCTCTTGAAAAAGGGGAGGAGGCTCGTGGCTAATCGGATAAGCTGCGAATTACTAATCTAGAGTTGCTATACAACTCGGGTTCAAATCCCACTTACCGTGAAAATATTTCAAACATTGTCTCCTCTGTCTCTCTGTAATTGGATTTACTCTCTGTTGAGAGATGTAAAAAAAAAAAAAAAAAAAAAAGAGAAAAGAAAATCATAAACATTGGTTGTAGATTAGTTATAATGCTTCAAACATGTAGCGTAGAGATGAAGCTTGGTCTTTTGTCAGTAGGATTACAAGAGAAAGCATTTTAAAGCAAAATATATCCTATTCTTGACATATGTTTTAGTATTAGGATATTATATGAATATAAGTATTGTTTTTTTTTTTTATTTAACTTATGTGAAGCATGATTATGATTAAAGAAGTTTCCTGTAATATAGTGGGAGTAATTATTGCAACTTTGGATGAGATTTTGTTCATTTAAATTACTAAATATGATCATATCGTATCATATCATATCGATCGAGTT
This sequence comes from Euborellia annulipes, assembly GCA_023213315.1. Taxonomy (NCBI): domain Eukaryota; kingdom Metazoa; phylum Arthropoda; class Insecta; order Dermaptera; family Anisolabididae; genus Euborellia; species Euborellia annulipes. Next base: position 61,439 of record JAKCPI010001944.1, on the reverse strand, counting down.
CACTGAGCAAGCGCACAGTACTTGGGAACGACTGCAGATTATGGAGTCGAAACGTTGTACATTATTTATATTTTTAATAAATAATTAATACAAAATATGATCATTTGTACCTGACGTGATAGAAATTTTTAAGATGATTTTCGATTATTTCCATAAGAATTATCTATTTTGATCTTGAAGATATGAAAAAAATTTTTATTTTTGTGAGTAGTGATTATTATTAATTAATTTAATTTAGAAAAATTGTTGATTATGTTGAGTATTACAGCGTTAGAGTTGAGAGCAGCGGCAGCTCGTGTCTTGATATCGAGGAGGTGGGAGGTTAAAACTAATGACGTTGGCAATATGTGGGTACTGGCGTAGCATGGGTGGAACCCGGAGAGATTATTGTGGTGTCACCCCAAGAATGAAAACTTTTTTTTTATTTATTAATCTTTTCACTTTCTTTTTATTAATATAAAGATAATTCATTAATTGTTTTGGAAATTAAAAAAATTTGTCGAGTTAGTTTGAGTTTATTTTTTTTTTTCACGGCTGAGTGTCACCTGGTGCGGCCCGCACCCCCTTCCCAACTACGCCACTGTATCTGGGTTTGGATCCTACATAGCCCGATGAAACGAGAAACAAAATTAGATATCTTTTGGATCAAAAAACACATGCAAAGATTCCCAAAAAAAAAGTATAAACTTAGCGTCTGGACGTCTTTGCATGTGTATCACTGGGAATGGGGGATTATGGTCTTGAAAAATGTATAAAAGGCCATCCCCCGCTACCTGGAGAGGATTCTCTCTCTCAATCTCAATAGTGTCGGACTGTCGCTTGATCAAACTGTTAAAGAATTTCGAAAAATATTAACATCTTTGATTTTAAACCCGACAAGTCTTGGAAGCAAGCAACCCAAAACACTTTTCAGACGAAGAACCTCCAAAGTATGATGCCCAGGCGTTAAGCCGACAAAAATATAATATCACCGAACTTATATCGAAGTAATTAAAATGAAGAAGTTTCTAAAATTTTCTTGCTTCTTTTTCTTCCACGCCCTCATAATGAATAACTATTATTATTATTGATATTTTGAATTAATTAATTTTTTTCTGGGGGTGTTGCACCCCCGCAGCTTCTAGACACGAACCGCCACTGGTTGAGATAGAAGTTAAGACAAATTAAGACAATAATTAAGGGGAGAAAACTATACTACTCAGCTGGTAATGGTATGAGTGTAGTGGCGGATATATCCACCCTAGGGCTGATGGTAATGTTATTTATAATAGTAGTATTATTTGTGAGTGTTGTTGTGTTTGTTGTAGTGCTAGTAGTAATAGGTGTGCCAGGTGGACCCCCCTCCTGCTTTACATAATCGACAACTAGTTCTAATCCGATTACTGCTCGTAGGTCTTTGTCGGAGGTGATCTTAGCTTGCTCGTAGATACGTGCCAGGTTGCGTAGTATATAACCGGTACCACGTATGTTAGCAGTGCCAGCGTTGATTGGTGAAGAACGTGGCCGTGGTGCTTCAAATGCCGAGCAAGCTCGATTTTGCATAGGTGCTTCGGCTCGGCATTTCAGCGCTACACCCACCAAATCAATAAATAAGACTTAAGCAAACACATCATACACACATGTCTCTCTCCAAAAATTAAGCCCTCGCTCTGCAATTGAAACTTACTACTACTCGTACTTCTCTTTTCCATACTTGATTATCCCTTATATAGAGACCTTCATCATCTTTATTATATTTTAATCAGAGCCCTATCTTGTAATTTTATATTCAAAATACTTCTGATAATAGCTGGTTCCACTAACGCTTCTTCTTTGGTGGGTCCCACGTTTTCTCCCAAGTCTTAATCAATTTTTTGTCTTACCTTTTCTTTGAAGCTCAAATGCGTCTCGGGGCTCTTCGTTGTGACCTCCGCAACTCGATAAATCCGCCCCTGACGTCAGAAATAATTATTCTATAATTGAATGTCTGGGGCAGCCTGGTGAATAAATTAAATGGTGAGATAGGTGTTAATAAAAACTCAGATTTTTTTATATTGAAAATCATAATTATTTACGTAATGTTAAAGAGCTTAATATGAATTTATTTTTTAAAAAATGGACCATGCTGCTAGGCAACGGCGTGTCTAGATATTTTTCCTTTGAAAAGAGCCTCAGCTATTCGATTTGCTTTCAGGCTAACTTCAAAAAATCATTCAAATTTTTTTGCCCATGTGTGGCTAAATGTGATAAAAATCAGATGTGATTGGTCGCACAGCATACAACTTTCTCTTACCTTCAGTAATTGAAAATTGTGTTCCGTGCAATTATCTCCCTACCCAGAAATTGCCTTCAAGAAAAAATGTTTATATCAAATAAATATCAAAACAACTTACCTGGTGATTTTGGCTGGATTACGTCCTTCGCCGAAGTTAATGCCAAGGAATTTTCTTCAGAAGATACTGAGATCGATGGGTTCGGAAATGGAGGTGGTGTTGAAGACTCTGCATCAGTGGTCTTTTGATCCCATATATGTCCCGAGACCCGAAGATCAATGAAGAAATGCATTGGGTCAATCGTATAAGGTGGGGGTCTATAAATTGGAGGAAACCAAACAGAAGGAGGAGGTGGAGGAGCGTGTTCTACTCTTTCAGCCAACAACGATGCCATCTAAATGATAAATATAATTTTATACAATGTCACTATATTAAAAAAATATAACCACTTCTAATTTTATACTTACAGTATGATCAGCGAGAGGCTTTGTGGCAGCGAGTGTTTCAAAGGGTACCTTTGCTTGAGTATCATTTTCTGACTTAGTTGATGGTGATGAACTTGATGTCAAAGATTTTGAAGAAACTGCTAACCATGACTTCTTCCTGGATCTTCGTTGTCCAGAAGCTCTTTGCTCATGTTTTGCCTAAAATTTATATTATTAATATTTTAAAAAATATATATAAATTATATCAAAAAATATACCTGTACAAAACTCCTAAGCATTTCACTGAAAAAAAAGGAATGCGGTGCAGGTGGAACTGCATAGAGATATGGAGGTGTAGCTGCAAGTAGTTTTGAAACAAGGTCACTACTTCGCAGTGGCGTATTAACTGAACTCAAAAGAGAATCATCTGGCCCTTTCCTCGATTTTTCATTCTTTCCATCAAGAACCTTTCCAGTCACCATCTCCATTGAAGCCACTTCGTTCATCTGTAAAAGTCCTCTCACCTAAGTGCAATGCTCACTTATTTAATCTCGAAAATTAAAAAAAAAAAGATTGCTGTCTTCTTTTTTGACGAATATAAAATCGACATTAAGTAAAAGGTGAATCTATTTGATATTTAGAATATTATAATTAGTGTAATATTGCTTTCAAATTTTGTACTTTGGACCAGAGGTTCGCTTTTCTCCCTCTTTCAATATTTCTTTTTGTTAATTTTTTTTAGAAATCGACGAATCGCCTTCGAGAATTGCCATTATAAATCCATGAAGAACATCTGCCATTAGACATTGGGTCAACCAGGCAGTCACAACAGCAGATTCCACGAGTGGAGCAGCTACATTTAAAGTCTGTATGAATATTTACGTGGGCGTAGAGTAAGCTGTTTTGGATTTTCAAATCTTTATTTGAAATCCCATTTAGTCCCTTTTAGAAGGTTAATGACTTAACTTCAAAATTTTTAAATTAAAAATTAATTCTCCTCTATCTTCGATTAAATGTCTCTGAGTTCCTCTTAAATTTCGCTAGAAATTGAAATAATAACACTGGTCTGCATGAAAAAATGTGAATGAGATTTTCGACTGTTTCTTACAGTTTTTTAATCGCTGAAGCTGGGAAAAATAGCTAAAACATTCCATCACGTCAGGTTTTTTTGTAAAACGCCTATAGAGGGGAAGCAAGGGAAGCAGGAGTGTCGTACTAAATTTATCTCTCAAAAGGCCCTGAGTCCAAAACAATCTCTATGATTGGGCTAAAAGGACATGAAACGGACTCTCTCTCAGTATAAGGCTGCGAATAGCTTTATCTCACATTTTAAGGCGGCCATACACGGCAGGTCCAAAATCCAAATTGGCCCGGCACCGATCCAAAACTCGCCGTGTATGGGGAAACCGAGTTGGCTCGGCGGCCGTTGGTTGGCTCTGTTGGATTTCCATCCGAGCCAAAATCCACAGAGCCAAGTCCACGAGCCTTGGATTTGTCCTCGCCGTGTATGGCAGTTCACCGAGCCAAGCCAAAACTTGTGCAGCGTTGCCAGATTCATATTTATTTTTTTTAGATCCTTTTGATATTTTTTTTAAATTTTCTGAAGAGATTTTAATCAGGATAATTATTTAAATATTTTTTAAATCATTTTTTTTTAATAAAATTTTGAAAAAGTACTAAAATTAAGATAATTATGAGTGACATGTCATTTGTTGGGGGAAGTTCAAATGATCAATGGTAACCATTCATCCCGTATTTTTCGGGGCAATTTTGCATTTTGATTCAATGACCCACAAAATGTCCTATATTTAATTTGTAACCGTTTCTTCACTTGTGTTTAAGATTTAAATAAAAATTTTCAATTTATAAAAATTATTTAAATTATTTATGATATGAAAGATGACATTATATTGGGATATTTTTATGTAATTTTTCATTTTGTTGTATTAAACGAAATTCTTTTTCAAAAAAGGCACAGATGTAACGAGCTACAAAAGGTTTTTTTTTTTTTTAAACATTCACACTTTTTTCTCATTCACACTCACACTCACACACACATTCACACAGTCTTTTCGGCAACTTAAGCCATTTAAGACTTTGACGATAACCGTTGTAATTAATATATCAATTTGGGGTTCAGGCATTTCTATTTAAGGCTACAAAAGGTTGTTTTTCCTTCTATAAAGGATTTAAATAAACATTTTTTATTTATTATTTATATGGTGACATATTTTCTGATATTTTTAAACAATTTTTTTGTCTTATTAAACAAAATCATTTAATAAATTCTATTTGTTTTTACTTTCTCTTACCTATGTATATATGTAATATATATATAGAGAGAAAGTATTGGTTTCATGTCAAAAATTCGATGTCGAGATTTTGATGGATCTTCACGTTTTGAGGTCCCCTGAATCCAAAAAAGTGGTTTTCGCGACATGGTCTGTCTGTCTGTCTGTCTGTGTGTGTGTGTGTGTGTGTGTGTGTCTGTGTGTGTTCAATTTTAAGCATGAAGGAATTGAGCTATGAGGCTGAAATTTTATATTTATGTTAAACACCCCCCGGGACCGACAAAATAAGCTTTTAATCAAAATCGGCCAAAGAGTACTAGTACTTTACTGATGTACTTTTTCAGTTTTTTTCGATTTTCTCAAAATTCGCTCTAACGATTTTGATTAAAATTCAAAAATCAATTATTTTTTAGATGCTCTTTCAAATGTATATTCTCGTTTTGCCCTCAAAATTGTTTGAAGCACACTTTACTCTTGTGCTTCATAGGAAAGATAGGAGAAATAAATGGTTGCCATGGTAAGCGAATTTAAAACTTTTTCTTTTTATTAGATTAAAAATCAATTAATATTTAAACGCCCATTTTTTTTTTTGGAGAAAACATATCTCTCTCTCTCACAAAACTATCTTCTCTCTTTCTACGCGTTTGAAATTTTTCTACCTTATCTTCGCATTTGGCCAATGTTAATTTCCTATAGAGATTTGTATGTTAATTTCGATTCAAAAGGGGGTCCCCTTTGGAACTTTTTACGCATTTAAAATTTTTTTTTCCAATTCTTATGAAATTTTGTATTTATTTACGAATCTATATTGTGTATAAAATGTCCAAATATGAGATTAAAATTTTGAAAAATAACCATAGTTTATTTCAAGCAATCAACATTTAAAATGCAAGTTTGAAACTAAGGTGCTATGGGAAACTAAATATATCTCGACACAAAAAATCTGGTGTGACCAGCACAGTGCACAACTTTCTCTTACTGAAGGGTAAGAGAAAGTTGTGTGCTGTGCGCCAGTCACACCAGATTTTTTCTTGTTGTATCTTCCTTATAAAAAAATATATATTTTTTTGGCATTTTTATTTTGTTGTATTAGGCACCGATTTGACAATTTACTAAGAGACTAACCTTTATTTACTCTTAAATGTCAAATTTCAAACGGGCCTGCTTGGCTCGGCCGTGTATGACCCCCTATTTTGGATCGGTCGAAAAATGGACTCGCACAAATTGGCTCGGCCTAAATGGACCTGCCGTGTATGGCCGCCTTTACAGGTGGTTCAAGCCCGAAATAACAATTTATATGGCTACTATGTAGTTATTTTATTACTTCTGGATTATGGCTCCAAGAGGTTGTGTACTTTCTCCGAATAACTTTTATTTTATTTGTGAAGAATATACTGTGAAAAGTGAACAAAATAAAAACAATAAAACTATAATGTTAAAAGTGAGGTGGATAGCTGAGTAGATCTCGTAGTAAGGAAGAAAGAAAAGAGCCATTGCAGCTAGGTTTATTTCGTTTAATAATCACTTCAAGCCGACTGACCGCTATCTGACCGAAACGTCGGCTTGAAGTGATTATTAAACGAAATAAACCTAGCTGCAAACGCTCTTTTCTTTCTTCCTTACTACGAAAACTATAATGATTTGTCTTTTATTCTTGAAAAATTGAACGATCAAGAACATCGTTGGGTGATTTGTGGAATCTTCAAAAAACTAACTTTGTAATTGGGGCAACAGACTGACAACACAACTATATCTGCATCCTGAGCTTGTGGGACAGTCGATCCAGAGATGACCATTGTACTAAAAATGACTGGCCACTACGATGGCTTTAACCCCCGGGGAAAAAATGAGCTTAAAAGTTCTTTCCCATAACTGTTTTTCCGAAAGCTTAGGAGCCTATAATAAAGACAGCGTAACTAACGTAGGTGGGGGCGAAAGGGGCGCTCGTCCCCCCATTGCCCGGGCGCATCAAGCCTTTGGCGCTTATCGATACTAACATACTATATACACGGCTTTTTCCCAAAATCTCCGGCTTTTTTAAATTTCATAATGAATTCATTGTATATCACAAATCCGGAGGAAAATTACAAAAAAAAAAGATCGAACGAGATTCAAATACTAAAAAAAAGGTTGAGATTCGTATGGCATACTAAAAGAAAAAAAAAAGGTCGAACTAAAAACGGCGTCCTAGTTGAGAACAAAACCCATTCCTAGCTATCTGGTCCCCTTGGCTAAAAATATTGTTGACACCTTCTCTGGAGAGATAGATATTTATAGATGGCTTCATATTCATGTCGAGAAAGGGTGAAGCAAGGCAAAGTGTATCCGTCTGGATTTGATTTCTAACTTGAAAAGTCAATTCAACTCACGCAGATTTCAAATATTTAATATGCATCAGTTAACCTTATGAAATAATAGGAATGAAAACAAGAAGATTTTCTCGTTTTCTCATCTACTCAGATTTGCTTATCGAGGCGAATACGAATATTCATTGCTCTTGTTTGAGCTTCTAATTATCAAAAGGACAAGTAAACGGGATGGTGGGATTCATTAAATTTCCAGGCTGAACGGTCACTTCACCAGGCACAATTGGCAACATTTACAATTAGTGACAAGGCAACTCAATTTACTTCTTGTTAGTCGATTGAAACTTTTCCCTCATCTATTGAAGACATTGTGATGGTCCTACGCGTCTGAAAATTTTTTTCTCACGGGGAGGCATTTTCTTTTAAGGTCTCAAGTCATTATTTGTTAGGAGCAAAAAGTATTAGATGAAAAAAATAATAAGCTTCTCCACTCTTTTTAATCAGAGCTAACTCCTAGTTATTAGCCTTGGGGTTAGCTAATCATTTAGGCACTTAGGTGGTATTAATCATCAGCTCAGGTTAAGGAAACGGGAGAAAGTTTTCAATTTTCTTCTTTTTTTAATGCTATTTTGAAGTTATGTTTTTAAAAACAGATGTTTTTTTTTTATTATTAATTATAATACATATGGAATGGCCTTTGCCCACCAGCCAAAAATATCTCTTTAGAAAATTCCTTCATTTTAAACTCAACTCTTACTTTTTTTCGTTCATTTATTGTTAAAATATTTTACATTTTAATACTACATGAATAATAGTCAGTGGCGGATCCAGAGGTATTTCTCAGGGGGGGGAGGGGGCGTAATCTGGAGTAACTGGTCGCATAGCACACATTTTTTTCTTAATTTCGGTAATTTAAAGGCGCATTCTGTACTTGTTTGCCAGAATATAAATATTAATTAAATTTTTAAAAATTTTACATTAAAATTACATTTTTTTTTCGAAAAAAAGTATTTTTTTCAAATCTCAGGGGGGTAATTACCCCCTTTACCCCCCTCCCCCCTTGTATCCGCTCTTGACATTCGGTTGTGGGCTGTAGGGCCGCTAATTCATTCTCTGGCGGGCTGTGAAGCCAATACTATCTTCAATATACCACTCTGGCGGGATGTGAAACATCCAACATCACTTGACGGCGGGCTGCGAGACTGCCAATATTTCATATCTCTCGGTTGCCGACCGAAAAGCCGTCGTCAACATCTCCTCTCACTTGGTGCTGGAGCCAGTCAACACCACCTATTTTGTCTTCGGGCCGAGAGACGGTCCCACTGGAATCGATTTGCCGAGAGACGTCCTTCACTTTCGTTTCGGACGAAGGTCGGCCTGATGCGACCGAAACATCCCATCAGAAGACATCGCCAGCCATCATTATTTATACCTTTTTATTTCACCTTTTAAATATTTTTCAAATAAAATTGCCAAATTATTTTTTTTTAATAAATTATAATTTATTTTTTTTTTAAATTTTATTTATTTTTTTTTTTGCGAGCAGATACTCTCCCTGGTTACGTCCTTCCCGTTCTTGACTCTTCAAAAACGTTGCGTGGTCTACAATAGTAGATATATAAAATTATATAGGCTATCACTTTAAACTAGTGCAATAATATAGGCCAGTGGGTCACAATCGGTGTGACCCGGCACCCAAGGGTGTCGCGTATTTGGCTAAGGGGTGCCGCGAAATATTCAGATAAACAAAAAAATTCTTGTAAGGACTTGAAATAAAATAAGTCAAACTAATTACTCTCATGCATGGTAGAAGGTGCTAGAGGACGATTCAGTTATTTGAATATCCGCTGTATGCTTATGTATTTTTACTCAGTGACTGTACTATATTATGTTATGGTGTACGATACTTATTGTATAATATTTCAATAAATGTTCATATTAAACTTAATTTTTTTTTAATTCAAGGAAGGGTGCCTAGTTATTCCCAAGGGTGCTATTAACGTCAAAAGGGTTGAGCGAAAAATTGCGCCACTTCTGGAGTTCAGCGGAGTGAAGGCCGAGCTGCTTGGCTAGTATAAAAAAATTAATATGTAGTTCTTAAATTAAATCTATACTATTAAAAACAATGTCTGTCTGGAATTTTTTTAAATGTAGAGATGATGCTATCATCAATTAAAATTAGGGGTAAGGAACCCGGGGGGCCGTTTTTAGGGGTGGATCTCATTCAAGTAAGTAACTGAATATTCATAAGAGGGAATCTGCTTCCCCTTTTAGAAGGTGGGAAACAATTTATAATAATTTGAGGACCAGTGGATTTATCTGATTTTTAGAATTGTGGCTTCCTTGAGATATAAAAACGGAGTGCACACTCGTTAGGAACGGCTCTGCCAATAGGAAAATAAAAAACACCTTAATGAGGGTCTAACATTATTAATATAACAAAAAATACTAAAAAACTATGAATTAATTTTTTTAGATCTATATATACTAATCTATAAAAGACAAAATCTCTCTGTTTGTAACTTCTTAATAAGCTAGATATGTATTTTTTATCAGTTAATTCTAATTACTAGGGTATTAATTGACTGAAACGGGTTAACGCATGAACTCCGAAACTACTGGACCGATTTTCATGAAGTTTTTTTTTTTAATGGGAAGGGAATTTTCCGGGGGTGGTTTTAGGCTATCATCATGTCAAATTAGGGGTAGGTGACCCCCCTTATCAGGAGCTCAAAGCATTGGAAAACAAGTTTTGACTCGCTTTACGAAAAATATATTAATTTGAATTATCTCAATTTAAATCTCATTAATTTCAATTAATTAATTTATTCAATTAATTAAATTAATTAATTTAAATCTCATTAAATCTCTCGCCCGCCCCTCTAAAATTATTTTTCAATCGATTTTTTTATTTAATATTTTTATATTATGGTGCAAAATTAAGCTACCGCCGCTAGTAGGACCTACTGTATAATACGCTAATGTCCGTCTCTGCCCATATGTCTGACACGGTATGTTTGGGAAACTTTCCGTTTGAATTTCTAAAGGAAATGAGGTCCTTCTAAGGGTAACAGGAAAATTATTTTAGTTCCGAAATTCCTTCAACTTTATGATTTATTTATTGTTGAAGCTAGAATTTCTCCCAAAGGAAATGTGTGAGGAAAGGTTTAGATATTCTTTTCATTAACCAGGTATATATGCTATGAAAAATCAAAGCCAATTAATTGTAATAATAAAATAATTAAGGATAGGTATATAAAATAATTAATTATCAAATGAAAAATTTGTAAAAATTGTTAATTAAATTTTTTCTTAATTTTTCATCTAAATAACTCTCAGAAATATCTGTCTTATACTGTATTTAGGCCTATAATTCGTTGTCTGTCTTTCCCTGGATATCATTCTCTCGCCTTTGGCGGGCTGCGCGGATAGTCTATATACATGGGGATAACTAGGGGGGCGGAGGCGACTAGTATATATATATATATATAGAATGTCAAAAATTCCAAGTCGAGATTTTGATGGAAATACACGTTTTGAGGTCCTCTGAGTCCAAAAAAAGGAAATCGTGTGAGTGTGTGAAAAAAAATATCTCAAGAACGAAAAGAGCTAGGAGGTTGAAATTTTATATTTAAGTTAGGTACCCCCATTGGATATAACAAGTAGCTTTTTAACAAAATCGGTCAATGTATTAGTACTTTACTACTACTTTACTACTACTAGTACTTTACTGAAGTACATTTTCAGTTATTTCGATTTTCCCAAAATTTACTCTAAAAATTTTGATTAAAATTCATAAATCAATTAATTGTTTTTTAGATGCTCTTAAAAAAATATTCCTATATAAAGATTCTAATTCAGACCCATGTGCAACAAAATAGTTTTTACTCGCAGATCAAAGCGCTCATTGAAATCAACAGCATGTAAAATTACAACAGATAATTAAACCAAAAGTGATATCCTATTCTAGGTTTTCTTTCCCTTCAACTTAAATAATTATCGTTTCTGGATTAGTTAAACAACCAAACCAGAACACGTCTTAAATATTTTACATGAATATATTATTGGCGAGATGTTCAGTTTAAACGAAAGACATTGTGCTGGTCCAAGGCAGGCTCTATTTCATCTCCGCCCCCGTACACGATTGTTCTGGACATCTTAGGAGGTGGCAAGGAACTACTGTCTTTATCTCAAGTGATAAGGGCGTGTTGGTCAGTCGTTATCAGCAGGAGAACTTGAATTATTCTCATTACCCCATCCCATAATTGGAAACATCTAAATAGGGAACAAACTTTTATCCAGGACAACTGCCAGGAAAATCACAGACGATAACAAACGTTCCCAAAGAGTATAAAACAAGTCTTTTGTAAAAATTTTATCTAGTTATTTTTTATGAGAAAATACATGTTTTGATGTTGGGTCTGCAAGAGGAATTTTTTTTTTTAGTTCATTTTCGGCATCTGAGATTATTTAAACGCCTACCATTTTATCTTTACAAATGAGAGACGAGAGGCGAAATTAAACTATTATTGTATTTATTTTTTATAAATGCCCTTCGGCCATAGCACAGTGGTAAAGTTCTTGCCTCTTGCGCTAAGGGCCAGGGGTTCGCATCCCGTCAAAAAAAAAATATTTTAATTAAATTGGCTACCATCCAATTAAATAAAATAGAGATGGGGTCTAAATGGCCTTACTTTAAATTTACAAAAGTATTATAAATCTTACAAATTAGTAATAGTTTAATAAATTACTTATTTTTTTCTAATTAATTTTGACGTTTCGCTCCGAAATCTCAACTTGTATATGGCATTAGATTGAGGTATAACGTCGCTGATGAAGTGCGAAAATTCGAAATATTCGGAGAAAAGTTATTTTCTCATTGCCAAGAAACTTAGTTTACACCTTTTTGCAATATTCAGTGGAGTGCCTATGGGGGATGGGGGGGCGGTAGAAGCGGTCCGCACCGGGCGGTATATATTACATATTTTGGGGCGCCATTTTGTATATTTATTTATAGTCGTAAAAAACAACTTGTTCATTTCACAATTTTACAATTCGATTTCCACGAATTATGAATTTACCACCTCTTGCATCCGCCCTTGTTGGGCTCTCTGAATGCTGTCTGTCTATTATTATTATTAATTCCAAGTTTAATGGGCGTTTCGACCCTTGATGCCTCATTAGCAAGGGCGAAGAAAATTATAATATATAAAATAGGTTTTTACTTTCTCTTAGCTATGTATAGCTATATATATATAAAGAGAGAGAGAAAGTATTGGATTCATATACAAAATTTCGATGTCGAGATTTTGATGGATTTACACTCAGGTCCCCTGAGTCCAAAAAAGTGAATCCCGCGAAATGGTCTGTGTATCTGTGATCAAAATATCACAAGATAGAAAAGAGCTAGGAGGTTGAAATTTGATATTTAAATTAAGTACCCCTCTGGAACCCAAAACAAAATCTCCCAAAAAGTACTAGCAAATGGATTTTTTATTTTTTTTTTTTTTTACAAATTTCTCAAAATTTGCTCTAACGATTGATTAAAATTCATAAATATATTATTTTTTAGATTCTCTTTAAAAGGTATATTCTAGATAAGAGAAATGGTTGCCATGGTAACAAATATATTTTTCCATGTTTATAAATTTTATATCTTGAATATAAAGGCGGAAACTAAATATATGTCGACACAAAAATTCGGGGTGACAAACACAGAACACAACTCAGCAGCGTAGCGAGGGAGGGGGGGGGCAAGGGGGGTCATCATGCCACGGGCGCTACTCACAAAGGGGCGCCAAATGGTCCGCAAAACAAAAAATTGCTGGATAATTTTTATTTTTATTATAATTGATTTCTGGAAAATATATTTTAAATTTTGTGCTAGTGTAATACGTATAATAATTTTGTATATTTTACATATAATATTATATGGTTTTCGAAAGGGGGGGGGGGGGCGAGTTAAGCTCGCTACGCCACTGACACAACTTTCAATTACCGAATTAAGAGAAAGTAGTGTGCTGTGGGACAGTCACACCAGACTTTTATAATCTGTGCTAAAGTCTCAAGCAATATTTTTTATATAACAGAATTACTACTCTATGTTAACATGCAGGTGCGTAGCCAGGGGGGGGATATGGAAGTCCAACCCGTAGCTCATATAGAAAACAATCAACTACTCGTGCCTGTGGTCCCCGATTCGCATAACATGAATTGGCTACCAATTATAAGAAATAAATAGGAATGGGGTCTAAATGGCCTTAGAAGCCAAAAAAGAAACAAATATAAAATCATCACCTATTTGATACGATTTATTTGATATTTAAATAATAAAGCCTAAAAATTAGATCAAAAATCACAAAATTGTTTGACATGAATTATCTCGAAAACTGTTGCGTCGTAACTGTTTGCGTCACACCAAAGATGACCTAAACCCTCAAGTGATTATGACGCCTGAGTGCGGGGGGTGGGGTCTCCCCAAGATCGAGTAGATATCACTCTGTCCCGTTTTAGCCCGCGTCCGCACTTCCCCCATCCTCCCCTAAATTCTCTTTTTCTACTTTTGAATTTAGTCATTTAGCTGCAATACATGACTTTGTCATTATGCTTATCTGGTACGGAGGGATTTAAATCCAAAATGATCCCGATTCTTTTCATTCCCATTTGTCTATATAAAGAGAGATATGACTAAGTGATGACAACGCAGGGGCTAAACCAGGTTCTTAACCAGGGGTGCCAGAAAAAATGTTGAGGGGTGCGAGTCGATTTATAGAAATCTATCTATAAAATGTTAACAGGAGCAGGTGTAGTCAGCCAGCATGGAATAAAAATCTTTTTTAAATATCGTCGGAAACACATTTTCCAATCTTCAGGACGATAAATTGTTAATGTTAGAAGTATGTTTAATTGTATATGAGAATTGTAATAGGGCTGTAATTTCAATCTTGGCCAGTGCTGATGTTTCGGGCCCATTTACCACAAGAAATAGGCACCTAACAACAATTCTCATATACATCTAATGATATATACAACCGAGATGTATAAATCTAAGCAACATTAACAATTTATCGTCTTGAGGAAGGGAACGATGCGTTCCAGAAACGTCAACGATATTTAAAAAAGATTTTTATTCCATGTGGGCTGCCTAAATCTATAAAATTTTATTATTTTACTTTACGCAATAGATAAACAACTTGAAAATTTACAAATATGAAAGTGATGACCTTTTTTTTTGGTCGACACGTTATAGGGAGTGCGAGATTTTAAGACTCCAAGGGGTGCCGATTACTGAAAAGGTTAAGAACCGCTGGCCTTAAATATAGAAGGTGCAAAGCTTAAATTTCGATTGTCGATTATGTTTATTGAGTAGACGTCATTAAATATGTTATTTTTCGAAATTCGTATTATTGTATACAATTTTGATGTTACAGCTTCCGAAATAGCTTTTAACCAAGATGAGACTTCAATTTGGTAAAAAAAAAAATTAGATTACTATCTAGAAATTTAATTCTGGGTTTTTTGAGATTTGACTTGTCTTGATAACAGTAAAATGTAAATATTATTGTTAGCATTCGCTGCATAATCCCTTTGAATTTCGTTTTAATTCGAGACAACGATAACGTCGATTAAAAAATGATGGTGGGTTTGAGTGACTTGACTTCTTGTTTTTGTGAATCTTGTAAACGCCAATTTAAGGACAATAAAAGGTTTCCTAGTTTGGTCATCTAATGAAGAAAGAGCCTTCTTGATTTAAATAGCTTGATACCATTTCTCAAATTTGAAGCCGTTATCTAAATCATTGGTGAATTCAGTGATTCTCGTAGAGAGTGAATTTAATAAATATTTTTAAAATAATTGAAAAGTTTAATGCCTCGTCGCCAGTTCTCGTGAAGTGGACTAAGTGAGTTCGATTGCCAGGAAGAGGTCTTTGAAAGAGCTCAAAATACGGGAATATAACATGGGAAAATATAAGATTTATATGTCAAAACAAGAATATTTACATTTTAATGTCATCACTGAGAGAAGGCTGACAATAATACCTATATAATGTACAATACGTAAGAAAAAGACTGATTTGACTATTTTTTGTCTTTTTCTTATATAAAAAATAAAATAATTTGATTTTATTCCTTATCCATTCATATTTTGATTTAAATTTCCACCTTTTTTAAATTTTGTTTTCTTTCAATCTCGGACATGAGAAATAAGAAGAAATCTAAGAAAACGATAAGTAGGGTTGCCATAATTTATTGAAGCCAGATCCGGAGAGACGACCTTTTTTTTTTAGTAAATTTTCCCCGCTTTTTGGCCATGTTTTCGTTTCATATTAGTAAAATCCGGACATTTCTCAGATCCGAACTCCAAACCGGACACCTGTTCCAAATCCGGACTGTCCGGCCGAAATCCGGGCGTCTGGTAACCCTAACGATAAAGCACATGGTCAGAGCTTGATGATATAAAAGAAAAAACAAACTAAAAAAAGGAGATTATTATTATTGTTGGGGAATAAGGGCACTTCAACTACCAAGGCTATGCGCGCAACAAAAGGAGAGAAAAATCCCAGCAAAGAAGTTTGATTAGCTGATTGGACTACAAAGAATTATAATAAAATTCTCATGTGGCTAACTGATATTATAATATACAAATAAAACACTTGGTTATTTGTTTTAAGTTATTCATTGATTATAAATCAACAGTTAATACGTTTTTAGACACTCGCGTGTCATCTTCAGAAGTGATTTATTTATTCTGAGTGTTAATTTATAATTAATAAATATCTTTAAACATATAACCGAGTGTTTTATTTGTATATTTTAATTTACAAAATATGTTTCAACCAGAGTCTATGTCGAAACTTTAAATGTTAAGTCAGCAATAGGCCAGAGTGTTTGTTTATCTACTGCCCCGATTATGTTAAAATTAATTAAAAATTTGTGACCACTTATTAATGAATGGGAAAGTACAGTACATGTCTCTTTTATAATATTAACACAACAATTTTTATTATTTTTCAAGTGAGAAAAATAAAATTAATTTTTAGAAAGGTATTTTATTACAAAGATTTTTAAATTCAAAGAAAATTATTTTATAACAATTAATTTAAAATTTTCAAAATCCATATCTGTGAAATCCGAAAACTTTTTTTAATATCAACAAAATTAAAATCATTAAAAAAAAATAAAATTAAAAATGTTAAGAAAACTAAAAAAAAAAAGAATATGAAGGAAAATTTTTACGAAAATATTTTAATAACAATGTCTCTCTCTGTTGATCCCCCGTGTTGGAGTCTCATACACTTAAGACAATAAATTTGAAATACAACGAAAAAAAAAAGAAGACTTGGTATGAATTAGATAGTAATTATGAATAAAGGATCTAGGATGGGAATTTGTTCAGAATTTTGCTCTTAAACTCTAAAAAAAAAAAAATTACCATTTAAAAAAGTGTTTCAAGAAATTTTAAGAAATCAGAGATACAAAAGAAACTTAAAAGGCTCTATCTATTTTTAAAAAAAAGTTACACAATGAGATAATAGTTCGGGAACATTCAATCCCCCCGAGGATATATCCCGAAAGAGTAAAAGGAACCGAAGAAGTTTTTAGCTGATAGAAAAAAAGGGAGAATTCGCATACCTGTCTATTAGTCTAAGTGTCAGTTAGTGAACTCCTCTCTAAAAGTATAGAATAACTATCTTTTCTAGTGGATCATCACTATACCTGTCAGTGCAGAGGGAGACTAAAGAGGGAGATAAAGCAATGGTAGAGATGCCTTGTGCGTTCGCTCGCTATTGAAATCTGCAAACAACTAAACAGGGTGGCTGATAGCAAGGACGGAGGTGGTCTGGGGGCTACGGGGATAGCTGGGTGTAGATGGGGGTGGAAAAAATCTATGTTCCCGTCTCCCCTTCTCATCACAAATGAGATGATAATCGCCTATGTCGAGGGATTTCGCTCTGCTCCCGTTCCGTCTATGTTTGTGCATGCATGCGCACGCGTCGGCGTTTGCGTGTGCCTCCTGCCTCTATATCCTATATCTATATATCTCTTTATCTCTCCTGTGCTTGTGTGCAATGAGAGCAAGAATGACGTCTGTGGAATATATATGTATATATATATATATATATATATCCAGAATATATATATATATATATATAATTGAGAGAATACGCTAGCATTCATATACAAGAGAAAAAGCAAGAGGGAGATTATAGAACAGAGTGAAGAGGGATAGGGGGGGGGGGGGGCTCAGGGGCCCTGGGGCCTGGGGAATATAACTCTCTATATTGGTGAAAAGATGATCGTGGCAATCTGCGCAGATTCTGTGACGAATGTTAAAATGATCCCACGTAGGAGTTTGGATCCTCTCCACACCCAACCACTTGCACCATCCCTTGAACCGCCCTCTGCATCGTATCCCACCACCACCACCACCACCGCCACCGCCGCCTCCCCCCACCTCTACCACTACCCCATACTCTCAAATAGCTCTCCAATTTCCAACAGAATGCCTCGTCCCATCAAATCCGATTCCAATACGAGAAAACCATCAACATTCACACACCATTACAAAGAATCATACACAAGAGCGTATTATTTCTTCCCGCTTCGCTGATACTCCATTCTCAGTCACTTATTTATTCCACGAGATTACATAAAATTATTCTTTCTAAATATAAAACCCATATCTTATAAATATAGCAAAATTATTATATTTATGAATAATATAGTATTGAGCCGATACAGACTTAAAATAAACAAATAATTTTACATTTAAAATTTCAATTCAGTATCGGGAAAAATTAAAACTTTATCATCAGAAAAGTATTAAATAAAAAAAACAAAAAAGATTAATTTATGAATTTAATAAAGAAATAAATAGAATAATTAAAATTCAGACTATTTAAATAAACAAAAAAAAAAAAACTTTGAAAATTACTTGTTAACAAGACTATCTCTAAATCGTTATCTCTTCTTCTATTCTCTATCTTCTTACTTCTAATTATAATAAAAAGATGTAAAATTATTTAGTATATGTGAGGTTTCACTAAGTTGTAAATTAAAGAAATATTGAATTTCTAACTCGATATATTTCGGGCTATTAACCCATCTTCAGGAGTACATGTGACTGGGTGAATAAAAGAATAGTTGCTACCCTACCAGGCAGGCTTAGATAGGAGTGGGGGAAATTTGTGAATGTTTGCTTGAGACTAGGGTTGCCTATGGAAGGGGTTGCCTCTTCTAGGAAGGACTTTAATTTGCTAGTTCAACTGTCTTTGACTGGCTTACACAATGGTATTCACTTTACTCAAAAACATTTTTTTAAAGATAAAGATAATCAATAAAATTAAAAATTAAAATAAATAGGGTAAGAGAAAGTAAAATTAAAAATTTTTAACTAACATAAAATTCAATTGTACCTTAATAACACTAGAACTAAAATGATGATAAATACTTTAATTTATTTTAATTTAACAATTAAAAGGAAAGGAGAAACAAGAAACAAAAACGATTACAGCTTAATGGTAATGACAGATTAATCGAATGAAAGAAAAACAAACAACAATATACCAATTACCGCTTAGCAGAATAAAATAAAACCAACAGGAAAAATCAGAGATTTAATTTCATTTGTGAAACTTTCGGATTTACAAAGATTCAAATTTTAACTTTTAAGATAATAAAAAGAGACATGGTCAGTCTGCGCTACAAGTGGAGCCTTGAGCTTAGGCAACCAAAACGCTTAGCTGTCGCAGAGTGGGGAAGAATCCCAAAAAGCTGGCTAAAAGTCGAAAAATAAAGTTTCTAGTTTGGGGAATTTGATATTTTTATTGGCGGATCGGCCAAATACACTAATTTGAGGAAAGTTGTGTTCTGTGCTTGTCATACCAGATTTTTTTGTGTGGACACTTATTTAGTTTAGAATTCAAGATATAAAATTTATAAATATAGAAAAACATATCTTTTGTTGCCATGGCAACCACTTCTATCTTTCCTATGAAGTGAAGAAATTAATTAGCGATAAATTTGAATCGAAGCTTTAAATAAAATTTAAAGAAAGGGGCGCTGGCAGCGTTCAAATTTTTACAAAAAAAGAGTATTATTCATAATAATGATTGTAGTAAAGACAAAAAATAACAAACTTATCTAAACAAAATATTAAATATTTTTTTTTTTTTTGTTATAAAGACACAGTTTTATAGAGATAAAGAGAAAAATAAATTTTAATGGAAAATTTGCTTTAAGGTGTCAACAACCCTCGGTCTAGGAGGGGGGGAGGGGGGCTTTGGAATTGGGTCCAAGGGAGCTCGAATTTGGGGGCGGTATTTTGGCTATAAATAGAGATGTGTTATTTAAATTTAAAATTTTTGGAATTCTATATATGGATATATTTAACTTTATTAAAATTACTTAAAAGTGAAAAGCCTCCACTAATATCCATAAATAAGAGATTACGAAATTCTTTTATATCAATTCCGGGCAGTTGCCTAATTAACATCCCCGCTGACTCAATGCGCAGGGGCCAAAGGGCGCTGCAACCCGGAAGCATATATACGTACATAAAGGCAAAGTTTTATAGAGATAAAGAGAAAAATAAATTTTAATGGAAAATTTGCTTTAAAGTGGCTCTAATTTTGAATTTTCTAGATTTTATTAAGACGTCACCCCTTAACAATATGCAGATCGTTAAAACACACAATAACTGCAGAATATCGTAAATACGCGATTATTGCCTTCAGGGAAGGTAAAAATTTTTTAGAGGTGTCCAAAGTTAAAAAAAAAAACTGAAAAAATTCGATTTTTAAAAAATTTTTAATTTTAGTCGTGTTTTGCACCACTTATTCAGCTCTGATTGTACTGAAACTTGAAATTTCAGTAAAGTATTTTAACTATCTGTATACGTATTTTTAAGGCGTGACTAGGCATGTGGTATCGAAAATAAAGTATCGATTCTTGTACTTGGTATCGTATCGATAGGAAAGTATCGATACCATTAAGTATCGAGTATTTTTTTAAGTATGAGTATTTTTTCTTTTTTTTTTTAAGTATTTTTGTCATCTTAGACTCTTAACGTCGATCAAAGGGTACACCGGAAGATCAGTGCGATATATGCCCCCTTCCTCAGAGTAATGATCGCCAGGGCTTCCTGGAGGATCAACCCCCTCCCCCCCCCCCTCCTGAGTTGAATCGCTCCATAAAGTGCACTTAAACTATTTTCATGTAAAGTTTTATTGATATACCTTTTAAAGACTAGCCTATCTAAAAAATAATTGATTTTTGAATTTTAATTAAAATCGTTAGAGCGAATTTTGAGAAATTGAAAAAAAAACTGAAAAAATACATTAGTAAAGTACTAGTACCCTTTGGCTGATGTGATTGAAATTTCTTGAAATACTTGCGACATAGGTACTTGGCTTAAGTATAAAATTTTATTATCGAGAGTTTTTTCGTTTTTGAGTAATTCCCATTAAACCACATTTTTGATATTTCACTTGAAATTAATTTATTTTATTGTGAAAAAATATTAAATTTCAAGAAGATCGATTCCAGTTAAAATATCAAAACATAATGTTTATGTAAATTTCTCTGAAAGAGATTTTATTGCTTTTAAATGGCTGTTTTATTGCTTTTCTTGAAATTGCCATTAAAAGGAGGCGATTCCCTTTAGCTTGAATTTGACGTCATTTTCACAATCATTTGAATGAATTTCAACTGAAATATCAAAAATTGTGGATTAAATTAAATAGCGCAATAAGGAAAAACTCTCGATACTCAAATTTTATACTTTAGCCAAGTATTCATGTCCCAAGCATGGGCAGGAATTTCATTCCAATCGACCAAATAGTACTAGTACTTTACTACTGATGCATTTTTTCAATTTTTTTTATTTTTCTCACAATTGGTTTTAACGATTTTGTTTAAAAATCAATTATATTTTAGATGCTCTTTAAAATGTAGGCTTATATTCTTATTTTATAGACAAAATTGTTGAAGCACACTTTACTTTTGTACTTCATAGGAAAAGTAGAAGCCATGGTAACAAAATATAATGTAGAGCGCAAATTATAATTTTGGCCCCCGGCGCAAGTTTTCCTTAGTGTGGCCCTGCATTTAATTAATATATTATTTAGGGCTATTCTCTTAATTTATAATCTATATTATTATTACAATCGGAAAAAGAGCAGGAGCAGCCAAAACATATAAAGACTCTGATTTTCACAAATTTACGAGACGTTTAGGGGAAATTTATTATGCGATCATCCACATACTGATGTAGTAGTCCAGATTTTTCAAATTAATTTTCCGGCTCTTCCATCCATAGAGCTAATGTCGATTCAAAAGGGGGTCCCCTTCGGAACTTTTTACGCATTTAAAATTTTTTTTTCAATTCTTATGAAATTTTGTATTTATTTAGGATTCTCTATTGTGTATAAAATGTCCAAATATGAGATTCACATTTTGAAAAATAACTATTTCAAGCAGTCAACATTTAAAACGCAAGTTTGAAACTAAGGTGCTATGGGAAACTAAATATATCTCGACACAAAAAATCTGGTGTGACCAGCACGCTGCACATCTTTTTCTTGCCGAAGGGTAAGACAAAGTAATGTACTGTGCGCCAGTCACACCAGATTTTGTTTGAAAAACAAAAGCTTCACTGCCCAAATAGATTATTGGGGGATAGGGCGAATTTAGGGATTTTCCGCCTCTAGGCAGTGGACTCTTGCCGTCCCCCTCTCCCTCTTCAAACACCCCAACATTGAGAAACAATTATATTTTTCCTCTCTTTTTGATAAAAAAAAAAAGCTGTGTTTCTTTAGTTTTTAACGACTATTTTAAAAAAAATATATACATACTAGTAAAAGTATTTTTTTCAAATCTCAGAGGGGGGGGGGGTAATTACCCCTTTACCCCCCTGTATCTGCCCTTGGCTCTTTCTCATCTTATAACATCAACAAGAACTTTTTATAGCTCGGGTAACTCGTGGTCGTCATCCACGTACTCACTAGAAATGAGCCCCTGGGTGTAACTTCTCTCCTTTTTAATATTAATATATCGATTGCTAGCCGACAGTGGCGGATCCAGAGAAGTTTCTCGGGGGGGGGGGGGGTAATCTGTTGTGACTGGTCGCACAGAACACAATTTTTTCTTATTATCGGTAATTTAAAGGTGCATTCTGTAGTTGTTTACCAGAATATATATACACATCAAATTTTGAAGTATTAGTTTTTAAAATTTTTTATTAAAAATACAATTTTTTTCCCAAAAAATATATTTTTCTCAAGTCTCGGGGGGGGGGGGGAATTAGCCCTTTACCCCCTCCCCCTTGAACCGCCCTTGCTAGCCGGAGACATTCAACTCGCTGATTTCTCGGGGTCACCCACTCGACGTTGCACCGGGCTTGGCATTGCTTAACCACAACGTTTGTTGTGACTGCTTTATTCCTATGCTAGTGTATTTCAAATATTGTATTTTTATTAAAATATAATAGCCTATTTTAAATAGTACCCGGCCATGACATTTCATAAAATATTTTTTTAATTAAAATGAATTGAGAAATTTTAATAAAATAAATCTTTTAAAAACTGAGCATTTAATCGATATGATCAATTTAAAAATGTTGCCTGACTCTTAAAAGAGGAGACTCAACCAGTGCTGCTATCTGTGGCGATTCGCTTAAGCTGCAAACAATGGGCGGACTGGGCAAAAGTTTCGCAGTCAAGCTGTCCGATTTATGATGGGAGTTGACAATCTTTCTATCAACTATCTATGAATATTTCTGGTGCTACTCATGAAAAACTTCATCACCTAACCTTTTTAACTCTTTTTTTTATATAATTCACTTATGTTTCACATTTTAATATTTATTTATGGCTATTAACTAACTGACAGTTTGTTTTTTTACCATTATCTGCCCAATTTAGAATACATAAATAATGCAATTCTCTCTTGATTCATCTAGTTGTGATATTAAATATTACCTTTTAAATCATGATTATAAAAAGTGCATCAAATTTATCGTTGCATTTGTTTATTTGCAATTTTAAAATACTCAAAATGTCTTTTATTTACTTATAGTGGAAGCTAGTTGTCAACCTCAAATTTGGATCGAAATGACATGATAACTCAAAGCCTTCATTTCCAAATGTACTTTATTATTTTATTTTATATTTTACTGAGTCATTAGTTATTTATATTTTACTTATTTTCTATTATTCTGAAAGTAAATATATTTCTTATTTTTTTTTAATTTAAATATAACCTCTATTAACAAAAATCTTTTTCCCCTAGATGTGATTGATTTTAAAAATGACTTTTGAGGCAACTGGTTTTCAGCATGCTTCGAATGCATTTCGTCTCCTGTGGCCAACGCAAATTAAACTTTGGAAAATAATTGTCCTTGTTTTCATGTTTTTAATTATTGCCCCTCTCTTTATTCATTATTATTTATCCAAGGTAAGAACACAATTATACATTCATAAATTTATTTTTATTTTATATGCAAATTTTATTTATTCAGGTGGAATTAAGTCCAATATCAAATGTACAAAGAACACAATCGAAATTGGAAGCTTTTGATGATCTTAGTAGTCTTAAGATATCAGACTTAAAATTAAGAATTGAAGAAATGTTAAGAATTAAAGGTATCTAAGTTTAATTGAATTTTCATCACATTATTAGTATTTCCTCTTATTTGAGAAAACCTTTGGCTGGAAATTGTCTAATCTATTGATATAGGCAGCCAGGATGAGAAATAAAATTCAATTTAATTTCATTGTGGTCTTCCACGTTTCAGGTGCTAATCGCTCCCTTCCTCAGGACTGAGCAGGTGTCACTCCTAAGGAAAGGGGCGATTAGCACACGAAACATCGACGAACACACTGAAATGAAATTGAGTTTTATTTCTCAGGACTGTAGATGTATAAGGAAAGTTGAAAACAGGCCTCTTCAGTCCATTAAAAAACAAAATACAAAAATATATATTTTACAAGATCAACGGTTTCGACCGCTAATGCTGTCAGTCTTCCTCAGTGAGGGGAATGAATGTCTTATTTGGGAGTGCACTCTAGATTTCCTAGGCACCTTCTATGTAACACTAGCCACCAATGTATCATCTTTTTTGGACACATTCAAAGTCAAAACCCCCTATTTCCTATTTAAATAATGATTTGAAAATAAATAAATTGTATAATTAATATTTATTAACTTAAATACCCGAAAAGCAAAGTAATCATCACCGATCTGTCGATTTGTACTCAACTTACTCTAACACTAGACACGGACTGCACTCGCCATTCAAATTAATAAATATTAATTATATCTTTGTTCCATTATCATAAAGACCTTCAATATAGTTCATTATTTGTGTTTGTTATTTAGTTTCTGTAAGCTCAGAACTTCGTGAGCTCGAAGCAAAAAGACAACGTCTTCAATTTGATGTTGCCTCTCTGACTCAAAATATCGAAGAAGTCAAACAACTTTTGCTTCACCATCAAACAGAATTAGATAGACTCAAAATATCAGTGGAACAAGTATGATGTTTTTCTTTATTTTTAATTAATATAACATTATGTTCTTTTCAAAATAACGTAAAATTCAGTTGCTTTAAATTAAACTTGGGCCGATTTCGATTATCGATTAAATCAATTCTTGTCCGTAAAATTGAAAATCGGCTTTTTAATTATTATAAAGTCTAAAACTATAATTTTTAATTTATAATAATTTTAATCCAAAAACATACATTTCATAAAATGTAAGGTTTCTTTTATTTTTTCTAAATATTCACAGTAAGATCAAATTTAAGCCCACGTTGATTTTATTTCATTAGATAATTCTTATTTAAGCCTTTTTCTATACATTTTTATCCAGTTTTTTATTCCATGTTTTAGAGGACACTCTCTTCCTGCAGTGGCGTAGCGAGCATAATTTGCCCCCCGGGGCACGAAACTTTTTTGCTCCCCCTCTCCCTCAATCCGAAAAATATTTATATGTATATATAACGGTAGAAAGACAGGCGGAGCAGTAAAAAAAAAGCCTCCGTTTTTTTTTAACAATATAATGAGATGTTTCGGGAAAATTGCATTCCCCATTAAAGCTCATTCCTTCGCTACACCACTGCCTTCCTGTTTCAATGTAACCAATGGTCAACACAAATCTTTGGAACTCATGCAACCAAATCCCTAAGACCTAGAAAATAACAATATCAAACTCTTGTTCCTGAATTATTAAATCCATTTTCATGGTGAAGTTTGAAATTCACCCCGGAGACTGGAGTTAAATCGCAATCTTAATGTTCTATTAGAAGCTCAATCTATAAAAAAATTACTATTATTCATCTAGTTATAATAAATGAAATAACTGAAAATAGAGCATTTTGATTTTGCATGGGTACAGGGCTTAGTAAAAGATGTTTTTTAGTATTGTATCTTTTATCTTAAGATATTATTATAAATTTTTTTTTTTTTTTGACAGGCTAAAGTTGCTCAACGTGAAGCTCTACAGAAAAATACGCCTGAATTAGCTCCTCCTTTGGAATTGCGTGCATCTTCCATTCCTCGAAAATTTTTATCACCCTCAGATTATAATTCTGAACGGTGTCAACTTCACACATGTTTTGATCACTCGCGCTGTCCTCTCTCTTCTGGTTTTCCCGTTTATCTTTATGATCCTGAAAAATATCCACTTCTTGGACCTGGCTGGGAATTGGAGGGTTTTGTCAAAACAACTCTTAGGCAAACTCTCAGGTATATTAAATATTTTCCTCTTTTTGCTTTACTAATTATATAATCACTTACGGTGAATTCATCAATTATAATATCGCCTGTTGAGAATCATAATGGCGAATGTCCGAAATTGAACAATTCGAGAAAAGTCCTTTGAAAGTTTTATAAATAGCCGGGCAACAAATGAATAGGCCAGAATCAATAACAAAGAATGGAAATATATTTTCGCCACTTTGGCACTCAAAAGAGAAGACGTTTTAGCAAAGTTTCGTAGTCTCAAAAGTTGAATTTTTGGACTTTCGCCACTAAGATTCTCAGCAGGCAATATTGCGCATGCGTAGTGAGGAAGATCACATGCGCAGCAATGCGCTTTTCCTTAATGCGCCGGACGGAGCCATAATCAAACAGACCTATAGTGTTTCTTCTTCAATCACAAGTGAAAAACATACTTTCTGATTACATGAAAAGAAATTGTCTTTTCTTTAAATTGCTTGTGAATTTGAGATATGATGCTTTAAAAAAATATTTCTTAAATTTTATATACCTGGTATTTCATTAAATTCACTTATATGACAAAATTGTAACTTGGAAATGAATGACATTGTATTGTTTCTTGTTCTCTTTCAAATGAACCTAAAAGGAAATAAAAGATTTGACCTTTTTGGGATAATGATATTTTCTTCATTTCTTTCCAATAATTTTTCTCAATAATATTTTTATTTAAAAATA
Organism: Euborellia annulipes; assembly: GCA_023213315.1. NCBI lineage: Eukaryota > Metazoa > Arthropoda > Insecta > Dermaptera > Anisolabididae > Euborellia > Euborellia annulipes. The sequence goes on along the minus strand of JAKCPI010001944.1, from coordinate 34,715 downwards.
TTTACAAGAATTTGGAGCGAGAGAATATTTCATATATAGAGGTAAGAGAAAGTAAAAAAGGGAACATCAAAGAATATAAAAGTTACAAGGGGAGTACTTCAAGGGGATAGTCTTAGCCCATTGTTTTTTCCTTGTTTATCGCAGATTTTCAGGAATTCTTAGCTAGTTAAGGGATAGTCCCGGGAATATTATTAGAACGAAATTTCAGCAAACAAATCTTATAGACCCTATTTTCCCCTCAGGTGGCTCTGTAAAATTTTAACAATGCCACTTGAAAGGTAAAATGCTCACGAATTTCAATCATTTATAAAAAATACTTTAAAATGGCTCAATAGTTCAATGTGCCCTCCTGAAGCCCCTTAACTCAAGATATCTCAGTATTCATTTAGTATCCAGATAATTATTATTAGATTCACTTTCTATGCATCTTATCTAAATCTTCTTGTTCCAGTTACAATCCTCATGTGACGAGAGATCCCAGAGAAGCTTGCCTCTATGTAGTTCTCGTTGGTGAAGCACTTTCTTCGGCTGACATTCCTTCATCTGCTGTCACTTCTAGTCGACTTTCTGCCCTTCCTTATTGGGCTGGCGATGGTCGCAATCATTTATTACTTAATCTAGCTAGATCATCCAGTGCTGGAAGCCCTTCGGATCATCGAAGTTCAACAGGAGCACGAAATCCATTTGAGGGTATCAACACAGGACGAGCCATGATTGCACAGTCAATGTTCTCAGCAGGAAAACTCAGGCTAAAGTAAATGTATTAAATTTTTTATTTTATTTTATTTCAAACAGCATTATTAGATTCATTAACAGGTATATTCTCTAGAAACAGACGTTAAAATTTAACAGATGTTAACGATCCATATGAAGAGAGCTATGTTTATATATCGAGTTATTAAAATTATTTTATAAATCACTCGATGAGATTAATGTTTTAACTTTAATGTTAATTGATTATGTTTCAAAATAAAATATAATTAACTGAATTTGATGGCAGGTTTGATATTGTTGTTCCACCTCTTCTTGGGCCTCCTGGAGGAGATGTCTGGCTTGAATGCGCCCCTTTAACTCCTGCCAGAAGACAATATTTACTATCATTTGAAGGAGTCTTTCAAACAAGCACAACACCTTCAAGCGATTATATTAAAGCTGGTTCACTTGAAACTTTTATTGTTCATCATTTAATGAGATTAACCCAAGGTTAGTGTTAAATATTAATTTCTTTATAAAAAATATATACACTGATAGAAGGAACAGTTATTGACACAACTCAAAAATTTGATGTTTTGAGTGTGTAAACGAAGGTAGAAGTCTACTCCGTCGGTCATGACACATGTTCACAATTCCCTTAGTTTCTGCTAGAAGGAATAAATCCTATTAATCTGTTACATTATTTTAAGGGGCTTAAGGAGGGCACATTGAATCTTTAGTCCGAAACTACTTTGGCATTTTAAAGTATTTTTTTATGCCGTTTTTTTAAATCATTTAAATTCGTAGGCATTTTACATAATAGAATGCTTTTTTTTAATTACGATTAATTAAAAAATATTTTTTTTATATTTATAGAAAATGCAAAAAGCTTTCTAAATCTAAATATGTAGAAATCATTAATATCCAACTTATAATGATTACATAAAGTGGTGATCAAGTCAAAAATAAATTTTGTATTTATTCAAAAATTAACGGCCAAATAGTTCAGCACTCTTGCAAAAGGTGGCAGGCTTGTCTAACAGCCAGCCGGCATTAACAGATGACTTATAAGCCTATATTTATATATTTTATGCTGTTTTAAATGATATATAATATATAATAATATTTATAGACTATTCATTATTAAAAGATCAACGAAAATTAAACAAAGCATGAGATTTTTTTTTTTTTTTTTTTTTTTTGGAATGGGTGCATAAGGTCCGAAGACCTATAATGACCAATAGTCACATGCAGCCAGGAAGAAAATAAAGAAATATATATATAAAGAAATATATATAAAAGAAAGAAATATATATAAAATAAAGAAATTAAATATAGCCCTGCCATCTGTTGGCAAATTTTCGTAATAGTTGGGCTTTTTGGCTAAATTTTTAAGACCCCTAACGCCATCTTATTGGAAAAACATGCGAACAGCGCCTTAAAGCCCTGCACATACCACTTAATCCTAATCTTAATCCAAATAGCTAGTACCTTTAAAGTTATCTGTGGATAATCTAAGAATGATTAACTTACACTCAGGGCAGCAAGTGTTACACTAAATGCTATAGAGATATTTAGCAAAAATAGCCCTTCCCCTTACAATTTGATCCCCAAAATTTTCCACACTTGAATTTAAAATTAATTTAATAATAATTTTAAAAAAATTTTAACAGATGAAACATCGGATCGGTTTTGGATTAACTTGGACTGTTCTGTCGGCAATAAAGAGGGAGGATGGCCTACTCATTGGAAAACAAGCAGAACAAATGAAGATGAAATTGGAAATGATGATCTTTTGGGATCTGAAGATCTTGGCGAATGGGCTTTATGTGGAACTGAAAGCTCTCGCAATTCTGTTCTTCGAGAATCAACCTTTTCTCTAATTATTGCTCCGAATGATGATGAACTTGTCTCTACTACAACTATACAAACCAGAATTTACGAAAGCCTCAGAGCTGGCGCAATTCCACTCATTTTAGGCGACCATTTACAATTACCCTTTGCTGAAGTAATAGACTGGCGTCGCGTTTCTATATTTTTGCCAAAGGTTGTTTATTTATATTTTCTATTTAATTTTTAAATTGAATTTTTTACTTTATAATTAACTAAAAAATTGAATGAATAATTAGTTTACTTGAAATTAATATTTCTAGAGAACTATCATAGTTGAAATTTTCCATTTTTCCTTTTAAATTTCTTTACATATTTCGTTCACTTCTCTAGTCTTAATTATGAAATAAAAAGTTTTCATTTTCAAAAATGTCTTTAAATACAAAATAAAGAGAAAGTAAAAATCTCTTATATGAATTTTCGAGAAAGTTGTCCGAACTGAATTTAATTATTTTCTTTTGTTATTGGAGTTCTAAGAATATCTCAGTGACTATATTGAATGCCAAAGTTAAAACCCACCTATCCAATACTATGTTTGATTATTTCATTATTTTTAATAAAGAAGTTGGAAATTATCTAGGTTTGAACCACGAAATTTCCATTAAAAACTTTTCATATTTTTAAAAAACAATAAAATAATCAGATGTAAAAAACAGATGGGTGGCGATCACTGTAACATGGAGTATCTGAGGACTTAATGTTGGAAATGTTACTATATATCGGTCTATTTATAGATAAATGTCAAATCATCAATTTAAAAAATACTTATTGAAATTAAATTTTAGGCCCGAGTCACGGAACTTCATCTGGTTGCCAGAGCTGTGGGCGATGCTGATCTAATGGCATTTCGTCGTCAAGGAAGACTTGTTTGGGAACGTTATCTTGCATCAGTACAATCCACTACTGACACTATTATCGCTCTAATTCGATTCCGTTTAGGAATTCCTCCCCGACCTGCTGTTGAAGAACCTTCTCCAAGTGTATTCAATGAGACTTTTCAGGTAAGTAATTCATTTTTATCTTAATTTTATTCAAGTTTTAACTTTACAATCGTTGATTGCAGCCTTTGAAAACTGATGCCATAGTACCTGATGCTGAACCGGAAGAAAGTCTTGGTCCAATGGAACCTCCATACCCTTCACCAAAATATCGTCGAAACTTTACTCTTTTTCTTACACAGGTAATTATTTTTAACAATAATAATAATAATAAACTTGAGGAGGTGTGTTGCTAAGCTGATAAGAGCGTACATTTAATTTTTTTAGGGTCATGAAATATGGAACGACTGGGGTGATCCTTTTCATCTTTACCCACAACTTCCATTTGATTTAACATTGTCTTCTGACGCCAAATTTATTGGTTAGTGCCATTTTCAATATATAATATTTCTTAATATTTTTAAAAATGTTAGGAAAAAACGAAAATTTTTTAAAACACTCACACTTTTTTCCCATTCACATTCACACAGTCTTTTCGGCAACTTAGGCCACATAAGACTTTAAACGATAACCGTTATTAATGAATATATCTATTGGGGGTCCAGGCATTCTTATTTAAGTTGGTATCCAAATGGCTTAAATAAAATCATCGAACTGCCTGGGATCCTAACCCAAAAAAATTATTATTACTACTATTCCAATCCAGTGAGGATTTATTTATATTCATAGAATACAAAAAATACATAAATATTTCTCTATACATTTCCTATGGGAGAAATCGTAACTTTAGGAATTAATAACTCAAAAAGGAATTTCGGGACCCGAGTATTTTTCCTGGACTCTCTATAACGTCCTCTATTAGACTGCAAAAATTTCGTCATTCCAACGGAAAGTTGGTCAAACAGAGCGAGACACGGACGGACAGACAGACAGACACTCCTATATTATTAGGATATATAGATTATTTATATATTGCAGAGTGTTTATTATTTGCTTGCTATATACGGAAATTTATTATTAAGATAATATAATTTATTATTAGGAGAATTTTTAGTTATAGACTACATTTTTGTATTAATTATTTATTACAAATATATAACTAAAAATTCCCCTAATAATAATAATAATCCAAACCACAAAAGCTTTAATAATATTTTGTTTTTCTAGGTTCCGGTATAGGTTTCCGACCAATTGGCCAAGGAGCAGGAGGTGCTGGCAAGGAATTTTGTGAAAGTTTGGGCGGAAATCATCCCAGAGAACAATTCACTGTGGTCATTCTTACATATGAACGTGAACAAGTAAGGCTCTTTGTTTATATTTTGTTTTGTCATCGTTTCCTTGTTACGTCATATTGATATATTGTTATAAATAGGAGGGGGCAAACAATTTATTTACTTCCTGTGCTTCTTAATTTATATATAAACAAATATTTTTATCTATACCATCCTCTATACTAAGTGAGTGAGTGAGTTTGTGTTTAGGGGCGAAGCTCAGAAATCAGCAAAGCTATTTTGAAATTCCTTCCATACCGGATAGTCAAGATTTCCAGGAGTAGCAGAGCCTCTAATTTATTTTGATAATCCTGTTTAGAGAAAAAATACTACATAAAATGAATTTTTTACAATTTCATCATTTTTACTTTCTCTTACATATATATATATATATATATATATATATATATATATATATAAATATATAAAGAGATAGTATTGCGATTGCTCAAAAATTCGATGTAGAAATGTTGATAGAAATACATGTATTGTGAGCATCTAAGTACAAAAAATTTGGTCCCACAAAATGGTCTGTTTGTCTAACTGGAGGTCTGTAGAAGACGGAAAATATTCAATTATATTTTTGTAATAAAGCTTAACCAACTCCACTGTATATTTAAATTATGATTTTAGTCAGCATTGCGTTTGTTTCAATGAGTTTTGTTTAATATTTATAAAATTTATTCCAATTTTTTTTTTTAATTTTGATTAAAATATAAAAAATAGCAGTAGACTCTTTACATATATATATATATATATATATATATATATATATATTATATATATATTTTTATATAGTGAGAAAGAATTGTTAAAAATATTTTTAGTAAAATTTGTATAGGCCTACTATAGGCAATTGCCCCCAAATGACGTCCCTGAAAACATTCCTCAACGTGTAATATTTGCTTTTAAAACCAAAACTACGTTCATTATGCAGTTATATATATATATTATATTTAATTTTTTAGGTTTTGATGAATTCATTGGCTCGATTAGATGGACTTCCTTATCTAAATAAAGTTGTTGTCGTCTGGAATTCACCAAGACCTCCTCTTCCAGATCTTCGCTGGCCAGATATTGGTGTTCCTGTTCACGTCAGTTTATTAAAACAATATTTCTTTATAGTATTATAATTTAATGTAGACGTGGTCACTTGTCATCAATGAGAGGTTGGATCCTCATAAAAGCCAGGGACTTATTTCCAAAGAGGTGGACTAGATATAGGCCTATATATGAATTATTTAATTTTAAAAATACTATTCATGATAGAAAAAGGGCTCGAACTTCAAATGCCCATCCATCAAACGACCCTGTTCTCCTTTACTGCCGACTCTCTGAGACTTCGGAATTCCTCTTTGACAATATCAAACGTATGAAGAGAGAAAACTCTTTCAAACATGACCTCAAATGCCTTCTACTGGAAAACCAATAGATTTGTACATCATGGCTTTGCTTTCCAATCATCGGGATGTGGTTGATTGAGTGCTGGATATAAATTAAATGTAATTAAGTCTAAAATATATTATAATAATTAATATATAATTCTGTACAACGCTCATATAATTCTGTCTTGCTGTAAAGAGAGCACTAAAGAACCTGTAAAATTATTTGTCAGGTTCATAACAGGACAATTAGTCCTGAGAGTTAAAATAAACATTTATTCTGATGTATGTTAAAATTGTAGGCCTTGTAGATTGTTTATTGTTAAACCGAATCTCAAAACATAGCGCTGAGTCGACTAAAAAAGTCTCAATTACTTAAAGTTATAATAAAATTTTTCAAATGTTGTCATTTGAGGTTTTATTGCTTTTATGAGGATCCAACCTCTCATTGATGACAAGTAACCACGTCTACATTAAGATTTCTTGTCAAGTTTCTTAACAAATACGAATTAGTATTTTATATTTTCCGAAAGACTTCCGCTACTGGATGTATGTTAAGATAAAATTTCTCTGGTGAACTCCACAATTACCTCACAATCCAACACTCTTGAAAATGGATCCAAAAAGAGAGCCGAAACGTCGAGTAAATCTCAACAACCCGAGAAACTTTATCTTCACATAAATTTACTTTTATTTATTTATTACTCAAAGTATTTTGAAACACATTTTTTTCTAGGTGGTAAAATCAAGCAGAAATAGCTTAAATAATAGATTTCTTCCATATGATGTAATTGAAACAGAAGCAGTTCTATCTGTGGATGATGACGCACATTTACGTCATGATGAAATAATGTTTGGTTTTCGGTAAGTTTTTATTTAACATTTGATATTCAAATGATTGAATTAATTCTTGTAGTAAGGATTAAAGAAAGAACGAATGCAGCTATTTTTATTTGGTTTTTAGGCACTTCAAGCCGACGTTTCGGTCAGATTTGCGACCATCCTCAGGGCTGAAGTGTGCAATAAAACTCCTCAAAAAGTCGAATAGCGCAATTGTGTAAAATATTTTTTGCCATTTAATAAAAACTATAGGCTATGCGAGTCAAGGCTAGATTGATCTACCATAGCCTATGGTCATTAATATTTTACACAATTGCGCCAGCATTTTATTGACACACTTTAGCCGTGAGGATGGTCGCAAATCTGACCGAAACGTCGGCTTGAAGTGCCTAAAAAACGAAATAAAAAAGCTACATTCGCTCTTTCTTTAATTCTTACTACAAGATCTACTCAGCTATCGATCTCACACTAATGAATTAATTCTTTAAACGATTCAAGGGTCTGGAGGGAGCAAAGAGATCGTGTCGTTGGGTTTCCTGGTCGCTTTCATGCCTGGGACTTAAATCATGGAGGCTGGCTTTACAACTCTAATTATTCCTGCGAACTTTCTATGGTCTTAACAGGTACATTTAATCTTAATTTATTTTCTTATAAAGATTCAACATGATAATTTGTTTTTTAGGGGCTGCCTTTTTCCATAAATACTATACATATCTATATTCCTATTGGCTTCCTCAAGCTATTCGAGATAAAGTGGATGAATATATGAATTGTGAAGATATTGCAATGAATTTTCTTGTCTCACATGTAACAAAAAAACCTCCCGTTAAGGTAATTAGTATTCAAAATAAAACAATTCGGAAATAAAAAACTAATCGTTCATGATTGCCAGGTTACGTCTCGATGGACATTCCGATGCCCTGGCTGCCCGGTCTCTTTATCTGAAGCAGATTCACATTTTCAAGAGAGGCATAAATGTATCAATTTTTTCTCACAGGTAGATATGTTTCATAATTTATAAATATTTTTCTTTGTAGATATTTTTAAATAAATAAATATCTAATCTAATTATTCGCATGAATAATAATTTTTTCTGATGTTCTGAAGTGCACTTTTACTTTTTTACTCTATTAAGACTATAAATATTATTTATCTGTTTTTTTTTTTTCAGGTTTTCGGATATACGCCTTTACTAAATACACAATTTCGAGCTGATTCTATTCTATTTAAAACAAGAATTCCACATGACAAGCAAAAATGCTTTAAATTTATATGATAAGAATATTATTTTCATACTTTCTAGATTAATTTTAAAATAAATTTTATATATATATATATGTATGTATATATATATATATAAAGTTTTATTGAAGGGATCCGCGCCTCGGTATGTGAAGTGAAATTTTCTTATGTTAGCTTCATTGGTTGTTGAGATTATCTCGATACTCCGAATTAGTTTAATTGCGTATTTCATTTTTCCGTTTTAATTTTATCGAATTCGTGAAATAAGTAATCCAGTACTATGCTTAATACATGAAATTGGCACTTGCTTAAACTATTGTCTTGTGACAAAAACGGAAAAATTGTAATGTCAAAAACGGGGCGGCGTTATAAAAAGAGTTGAGAATTAGAAGGGGTCTTTTGTACGCCTATACGTCTTTATGCATAATATACATAAAGGTTGGTTGTAATTGGCATACAAACAAACGGTTCATAGACTAAACATACTAATTCTACAAAGGTGACAGAACCGATACAAAAATTTAGTTAGACGTAGAGGGGTATATTTCGCTACGATTGTACCATGAATATTTCTCCAATGAGGTAATCTAACGCAACAAATTTCGATCACCTTATCATAAAACTTTTCATACTACATAACGCGAATTTCAAAAGGGAGGAATTAATTTTACGTATTCCTTAGCATAAGCCAGCCTTACGAGAAATAAATAACAGTTAAGACGCGGTTCAGTTTTCCACAAAAAATATAATTTGTTAAAAACGGGACAAAATTGACATTTTTATTAATATGACGATATGACCGAGGAATATGAAAAAAAAAAAAAAAAAAACGGTACTACAGTACCATAGGCGTAGCCAGAAATTTTTGATGGGGGGGGGGGTTCAGGATGATTTCTCTTCTCCCACCCCCCCTCGACTAATAGGGCGTCTAATGAAATATATGACTGGCCACTCCGCCCCCTGGACCCCTCTCGAGCTGGCTCGGGCCCGCCCTTTCTTAATTAAGTGCCGCAATTTTTCATTCAACTCATCGCCAAATAAAAGATAACACGGGAGAGATTAGTCTCAAAAACTGGTATATTTATTATTCCAACAATACAATTCAACCATAACAACACAAAAACCGCCTCTAGGAAACACTCTCCATCAACCTGCAACTATAATACCGAAATGTCTGTTTCTCTTGATCAGAGTCCCATCTCAGATCTCTTTAAGAAAAAAGAAAATAAATTTATTTATATAATAATTTTTATTATTTTCCATTTGCGATATTTAATCAATTTTAAGCGGCTTTAATTTTTTATAAAGTAAAACAAAAATCAATTCTTTTCGATGAAAAAATTCTGAATATTCTTGAATTTTTTGAGTTTTATTTAATTTTTTTTTTTTAAGCTAGAAAAAATTATTATATTTTACTTTCTCTTACCCTATATATGAAATATATAATATATATTTCTATCTATATTATAGAGAGAAAGTGTTTTGTATTATAGAGCTTAAATATCTAGTCATGGCTTGGGTCCAATGGGGGGAGTTTGAACCCCCAAATTCCCCCCCCCGTGGCTACGCCTATGTATAGTACACTTGCCTAATTCACAAAATAATTCATCTTTAAGGTATGAAACCTTTACAAATTTACCCCAAGAAGGTATAAAATTTGAAATGAAGGAGCTGAATAGGCGCCCAAGAACCTCGCTTTGCTCAGTATCCTCAGGACTAAATCTTACGAAATTTGTGGTAATAATTAAAACGTTTGTCTCCATTCCTGGACAAATTTCATAACAATCCGTTGACTGAAAGGAGATTCATTTTCAAAAAACGAAAAAATAATAAGGCATAAGACCTCAAATGATAAATTTATTTAATTGTTTTCTTTTTTTAATTGTAATTAATGAAAAGGTATATAAAATGAAAGAGTGTGGACGCAGTCCAATATTTATATTAGAATATTGGGTGTGCCGAAACAGTATCAACGAGAACTAATAAATTATTGAAAATATTTTAATAATTTTTTAATTATAAATACATACCATCTGTATATCCTTTGTCCAGAAAGAGATTACGAGGTTCCGTTATTCTAATAATGAAAATAGATAAATAAACATGTCGGTTTTCCCTGCGTAAATGACCTCGAGAGGCGGCCTCAGGGTGGCTACAAATAAAATGACCTGGGGTCCCGGGTTCGCTTCCCGTCCCAAGCGAGAAATATTTATTTCTAATGAATTAGATACCAATTATTAAGGATGCCCCAAAAAATCTTTAAATAAATAAATAAAAAATTTTTTTTTTGTTTTTCGCTTAAAATTTATATATATATATATATGGAATTTTAAATAAATTTTGGAAAATATGATAAAATTTTATTAAAGCAAATTTGTGTGTTGGCCTGGAGAAAATCCTCAAGTCTATTTCCTTCAGGAGGTTTCCGTAGAGGAAATCATTGAGACGTTTTCCTTGAGGACGCCCTTCAACTTATTCAGTGAGGATTTTGATTTTGATAGTTTTACTTATTTTGCTAATTAAGCAAGTGCCAATTACTAGTACTAGACTCGTAGTATTCCCTTTTTCACGAATTCGGTAAAAAAATCAAATAAATAATTAGACTAATTCGGTCTGAAATATAATATATATATATATATATATATATACACAAGTAAATTTTAAAAATAATTAGGTTACATTTAATATTTTATTTATTTTAATTTATTATTTATTCGAATTTTTAAAAGAAATAAAATGTAACATTTTTTATAATCAAGAATTTTGCTATTTCTTATTTATTTGAATCTCTTTAAATATGATAAAGAACGTTTGTATCTTTTCAAGTGTATAAGAAAGTGTGTGCATTTATAATTTAATTAATAAAATAATTAAAATAAAATACTATATATAGGTATACAATATGCGATGGACCTTAAAACTTGAAAACTTACCTTTATTTTAGAAAATATATAATAGCGCTACGAATTTCGTTTTTCAGTATTATAATACTAAAATAAATAAATCTATGGAATAATTAATAACTTTGAAATCTAGTATTTCATTTAGAAAAAAAAGTTTTTGACGATACAAAATGTATTTATTAATATAATCAATTAATGGAATGTAATTATTAATATATTTTTTATTCTTCATACGTTTATTTTTTTAATAAATTGTATAAAAAAAATATAAAAAATATGATGTTTTTGTAACAGGAGTGATCAGGAGAATAGAATAGTCAAGGAGTGTGTTGGCGCCAAGAAAAAAAATAACCTCTCTGTTTCTGATCTCCGGATCATTTGAAATATATATATTGGTATATTGTGTGTAATCTTTATAATTGAATAAAATATCTGATTTGTGCTGCACTCTTGTGGAAACTTTAAAAATTATACTTATAATTCTAAAAGTCTCCACAAGATCGCAGCACTAATCAGTTTGAGATAGATATGCTCTTAATTTATATATTATATATTTCCAATGATCCGGAGATCAGAAGCAGATAGGAGGTTATTTTTTTTCTTGGCGCCAACACACTCCTTGACTATTCTATTCTCCTGATCACTCCTGTTACAAAACCCATATTTTTTAATACAAATTTATTAAAAAAAATAAAATTAAAAAGTATGAAGTAATTAATAATCATTATATAAATTAAATATTTACAATTAATTAATTAAATTTGTTATATATATAGTCTTATAGTCAAAATACATTAAAAAATATTATATTTTCCAAATTAAGTACAAATTTCAAGATCAAATTAATTAATTACTCCACAGATTACTGAAAAACGAAATTCGTAGCGCCCTAATCATCTCAAAAATTTTATATTTTCTAAAGTAAAATTAAGTTTCGAGCTATTGAAAATCTGAAACTAAATAGGCCTATATCAAGGGCAGGAAAAGCCCTGAAGAAATAAAAGTATCTCCAAAGAATAAACTGGCTCAAATGAAAACGACTATAAACTCTATTCTAAATCTAACATGTAAGTAACAATTTTCTTAAATAAACATTTTTATTTGAACTCATTTAAGAGATTTAAATAATAAAAAAATTTATAATAATATTAATAAAAAGATTAGTCTAGAGCAGATGTTCCTAAACTTTTGGATTCCGAGGACCCCCTATTTATGACTTTTTTTCTCGCGGACCCCTTTCTAACTGTAAATATTTTATACCAAGCTTGATTTTTGAATTAGTATGAATAGTCTGCTATGCCATTCAGTACAAAGCACTTCAATGCTATATAATAAATTATTTTTTATATCAATTCACGGGATGACTGTAAATTCAATTAAATAGCTTTCATTTTATGAAATTCCAGGGTAAAATTATACTCTGTTGTTATAGCTCTGGGGATGGTCTTAACCAAGACCGAAACGTCAGCATGGAGGACCTGATAATGAAATAATCTGCCATTCATTTCTTTACACATTAACGATTATCCAGCCAAAAAATCCACATCTTGTTAAAGAACTTTTTGATATTTTTAGATAGCTCTTGAATAGATTATTAAGGCTTTGAGTATTTCTATCAACAACGAGCAGAGTAGATAACAGAGAAGTTGGATGTGGGAAGCTTTGCTCAATCTGGAGTCCAGTTAATATAATCTCTACTCTTTACAATTCAAGAATTGAAGAGATGGTGAGATCGGATGCTAAGCTTGATCTATATCAAAACTTGCTTGAGAAATACATTTTCCAGAATTTTTAAAAGTAGTATTAAGAGGATTTGTCACACCAGAATATAAATACCAAACAGATGATTAAATAGAAAAAGAAGACAAAAAAATATATCAAAATTTTAATAATAATCCGAGTTATACATTTCTGAATTAAATGATTAAAAAAATTTTTTTTAACAATTTATAATTAAAATAAAAAGTTCGCGATCATTTCTTTTGACCGCGAAAATAAGAAAACCCAAAAATGATTATAAATAAAGGAAAATTGCTTATAAAAAAACACTAAAATTAATTTAAATTTAGTGTTTGTCAGGTAGACAATTTTATAAAAAAAAAAATATAAATTATCTGAATAAAATTTAGAAAAGAATGCTGCAAAAAATATTGAAGATGAAAAGATATGCTTATGCTTGGACCATAGAGTAAACCGAAAATGTTTCAAGAATTTCAATCAAGCATATTTCCTGATTCCATAAAAAGCATTATGGAAACGGGTGGCAAAAATTATAAATACTATCCGTACGGAATAATAAATAGACATACTGTTTCAAATATTTCGTGTTATCTACATAATATTAAATTTAATTTTAATCTACATCTTTTAATTATTTAATAAGACGAAATAGAAGAAGAGTTTGTCTACTTATTTTTGATACGAATAGTACTCCAATAAGCTATGTAATTATGCCATTTTACAAGCTTTTAGATCTTATTTATTTATTGTGTGTAATTGTTTAAAAAATAATGCCAATTTCAAAATAATGACAAAAATGTCTATTTTCTTATTTAGTTCTTTTTTATAAAATAAAAAGTACGAATTAAAAACTATATTAATATAAATCCATTCAAAGGGTGATATCATCAATTTGATAATGTCAAAAATATTTGAAAGTATTACAATATTAATATATTATGATATTTTGTATTTGATAAAATATAAATATAATTAGGTCATTCAAGTTCATAGCTATTAGAAAATAAGTCAAAACCTAATTTTTTCTTCAATATAATATATACAAATGAAAATAAATTAATGTACACAATAAATAGCTTTTATAAAAAAAACTAATTTTTTTTAGGATATAAATAAATTAAAATTGGCTGTTTTTGAAACAATCACACACACACACACGCGCGCATATTTCCCATATATATGCGAAGATAAGCTTTCTCGGGTTATACGACTTAACCCGAGAAAACTTATCATCGCATACGCCCGATCGCAGAAGCCTTCCACAATATATATGTATATATATATATATATATGCCGTAAATTTACTCAAAAAGAATAATTATATATCTAAATATAATAAAAGGTTCTTTCGGACTGGGACGATTAGTGCGAAAGAACCTTTAAACATCCAAAAAAGTTCTATATTTTTAAAAGAATATTAACTTTTTTAACAAATAATTTTATTTTTTGATTAAGCTTCAAAAAAATGCAAGTTTGAGTATTTAGAAATTTAATAAAAATTACTATTTTTGAGTAAATTTAATAAAATAATAGTGATGTGATGTATAATTTATATTAATTTGATTTAACTATTTTGTATAAAAAATGTTCATTTAGAAAATCTTTTTTTTTAATTTTTTTTTAACTGGGGGATGTGATGTGAGGATGATTTTTATCAAACACTATTTGCTCACATTTCCCTCTTCTATTTCTTGCGTTTCTGCAGTTTCCGGAACGTATAAGGAGGGATCAATTTTTTTAGGAATTGGTTTAATTTCTGTTCCAAGTTCTTGTTCTATCCGATGTAATGAAAAACGATCTTCATAAGTAATCAAATTTATGGCGATTCCTAAATGTCCAAATCGCCCGGATCGACCTATACGGTGTAAATATGTTTCTGCCATTTTAGGAAAATCAAAATTAATCACAACATTAACGGCTTGAACATCGATACCACGTGTGAAGAGATCTAAAAAAAAATTAGGAAATTAAACAATTACACTTTAGAAGTTTTTCATTTTTGATTAATAAAAAATATTTTGAAGTGCAAATTGTTTTTAGATGATTACTCCAGGACGGATCGAGACCTTTAGGTTACTGGGCCCTATTTCATAAAGCTGACAATGACAGGTGACTATTTGACAACTGTTTCTTAAAAATAAGCTCTTGATATAATTGTCAAGTAAAAAATGACATTTTTGTTAAATTGCCATGACAATTTGTCACTTTTTGGTTTCATAAAATTTCTAGGCTGACAGGGGAATTTGTCAATTTTTGTTTTTTGAAACGATAATTGTCGTGGCAATTATTTTTTGCAGAATTGTAGAAAAATTCTGACAGGGACTAGAAACTGTGTCCTATAACCTAGAATAATTTGTATTAAGATTTTGCTAAAAATATTATTCACATTTCGGCTTTTATTTACACCGATTTGGTTAAAAGCAAATAATATTAAAGTTATATCATATATTTAATAAAATAATCTAATTTTCAATGATTCTTTGTTTATTTAGTAATACAGTATATAATATTTAATTAAAATATTTATAAATTCATTAAATAAATGAAAATAAAAATAGTTTTTTATATTAATATTAATTATTTACAAATAGATTATTAATACATTATCATGAGAGTAACTCGGAAATTTGGCTGGGGGGGGGGGGGGGGGGCATGGGACCAGCCGGGCCTGGAAGGTCACATATTGACTCAATTTTTCTAATAGTAATAAGTAATAATACTGTAGGTAGAAACTGTGGCCTAGTTACTAGGGGAGTGCGGCTTGCACCGGGTGCCACCTATGCTAGTTACGCCTGATAGGAGGAAGAAAAAATGACAAATTTGTATTAAATGACAATTTTTTTTATAAAACGTATTGACAATACTTGTAATTTATGTTTTTTCGCAGTCGACAATAAAATAATTATCATAGTGTAAGCTTGAAAATTTATTCAATTATGATAATCGTCGCGTTGTCAGTCTTTATAAAATAGGACCCTGGTGGGAGGAATTAGATCAGGGGAGGAAGGAAGAAATTTCGAACATAACACATTCTGGAGTATCATCAAGCAGAACGGAGATATCCTAAGAATGTTGATGTATGATAATTTAATGAATGTTACCTGAACAAACTAAATTCCGACAAAGACCCTCTCTGAAATCATGAAATACTCGATTACGATGAGCTTGTGCCATCTTCGCATGGATATAATAGCAACAATATCCTAATTCAGTTATTTTTTTTGCTAATAACTCAACTCTTTGGGTAGAATTACAGAATATGATACTTTGAGTGATTTGTAACTAAAAAATAAAAAATATATAAACATTAATAAAAAAAAAAATAGAGTCTTTCAAATTTACCTTTGAAAACAATGTATTTAAACAATGAACTTTTTGTCTTTCTTGTACAAAAGCATAATATTGAGTGACACCTTTTAATGTCAATTCCTCCATTAGATTTATTTCATAAGGTTCTCTCAAGTGTTTTTCCTAAAAATGAAACAATTGTGATTATAAAGGCATGATAAGATTAGAATAATTAATTTGGTAAATACCATAAACTGTTTTACTGTAAGAGGAAACGTTGCTGAATAAAGTAAAATTTGACGTTCTCTTGGTAACTTTGAAATGACAAGATCGAGCATTCCCATAAAATCTTGTGACAGCAATTTGTCAGCCTAGAAAAAAAGTTGATTCAAATTTAAATGAAAATTTTATATCAGTATATAGAGCCAACTTTCTCCTTTATCAGAATGACAAATGGAGAAAGGTGGCTCAAAAATAAAAAACGAGGAGGGGGAGGGGGAGGAGAGGTGTTCTTTTTATTATGAAAATTTTGCTCATTGTCAAAATTAATCAAAACAATAGAGGAAAGAGCGAACATCCAGGCAATTAGCCTCTTCGAAATGAAACTTCTAGTTTTGAAGTGAATTTCGCCTTTAATTGTATATTTTTAGATATAATAAAAATTATTCATATATCCAAGAAAATAATTGTTTAATATAAAGTAAGAACTCAAATGACAACTCATTGAATCAAATTGTTGAGTTGTCCCTTCGTGGTTATTAATACACAGTACATAAAAACAAACTAACAAGAGCTTATATACTTTGCAGTCAGTTCTTGTGACAAATTTGTTTTAATTGATTTATATAAGTTCTAACATTTGTGATGCGGAAAGTGAAAAGAGGGCAATTTCACAAATTGAATTATTGATATTTTATTGTAGAGGATAATCTCCTGAATATTTTAAGACCAAAACCATGATATCTCAAAAACCAAAAAAGTTACAGCCTTTCAATGTTATAGATATAAAAAACGGAATTTCCAGGAAAACGCTTTTAAACACAATGAAAAACTATTTAAGCCTACTATATCGATTATTTTATAATATTTATCGGATTCTCATCGCTAATATTACCGAATAAATCTGTATAGGAAATAATGAAGAATCGTTTTCAATCGAATCCCAAAAATGGACATTTTTGACCAAATTCGAGTAAACTGCCCCCAGCGATAATTTTACTTCTCCGACAAGAGGTCCCTTTTCACTTTCCGCATCACATTTCGATTGAATGGTCTAGCATAGCGGTTCCCAACCCGTGGGCCGCGAGCTGATTGGAACTGGGCCGCGGACGTCTAAGAAAAGATAAAAATTATATATATTTATATAAAATTATATATATATACACTGGGCCTCAGCGTTTTTTTTTACGGTAAAAGTGGGCTCCACATCAAATAAGGTTGGGAACCACTGGACTAGCAAATCACTGACCCCTTGGAATGGTCAAAGTCTTGGCTGAGATGGTCTTTGTTTATATTTCATTGATATTATATTCATATCGAGCAAATCCCATAGACGGAATAACACGGCGATGACAAAAATAAATGAATATTTGATAGATTTAAAAAAGAGAATTATTTGTTTTTTTAAATTCTTTATAATACAATAAAAATTTGAAAAAAATAAAAAAATAGGCAGAGTAATCGGTGTTAAAAAAACATCTATTTTATCTCATTAAAAACTAGATATTTTTTTAAACATCAATTAAATAGAGTATAAGAATAAGATAAAATCTTATATGTACCTCATCCAAAACAAGGATTCTGCAATGGTCCATATTCGCTACATTTTTCTCCATTAAATCAAGTATCCTTCCAGGAGTTGCAATTATAACTTGAACTATGATAAAAACAAAATGTATTAATTATTTTTATATATATTAGAATGATTAATTTTTTTAAGAGGCGTCATTTTGAAAGAATTTTGTCCCCAGAAAATAAGCTTTCTCATGATATATAATGGTGATTTTACAATTCTCATCATATCTAACGTTTTTATTTATTTATTTGTTTTTAAGGTCTTTTTCGGCATCTAGGGCCATTTAGAACGCATCCCTATTTATTTCAAATGATTGATAGTCAATTCAATTGAAATGTTAAAGAAAATTCTACTTCATATTTTAATAAATTATTACCCTTAAAGTTACACGTAAAACTTTCCTTAAAGACATGAAAATAACACCTCAAAAAAATGAATATAATAACAAACAGAATAAATATAAACTATTAAATAAATAATACAAGTATATAAGGACGTCAAAGTAAAAAGAAATGATCAATATCAATCAAAATACAGTGGAACCTCGCTTAACGATAATTCGTTCCAGAGTCGTAAAGCGAAACACTCGCTCTGCGAAACAATTTTTCTCATATAAATTAATGTAAAATACGATAATGCGTTCTATGTCGAAAAAATACTTATTCAAAGAAAATTAGTTACATATTTTTGAGGAGAGTTCATCTATTTCCTTATTATCTTCCTAATAATTAATTCACTTAATTTTTATTCATGTACATATAACACAAGTTTGAGAAAATGTGCGATCGCAAGCGACACTGCGATACTACTGGAACCAGAAGATCGATATTTGTGGATTAGAGTTTATTTCAACATGTTCCTAATAATTATTAATAATGGAAAATTTGTTTAAATAAAAATCCTTTAAAATAATAAAATTAAATTTCTAATTAAATTTCTTTTTGTAAATTGTAATCACTAAATTTAAAAGTGCGCAAATATTAAATATAAAAGCCAACTTATAAACTAATTGGGGAGACTTTTATTTTGACCAAATCTGTATTTTGTACTCGTTAAGCGAGTCATTCTTTTACAATTATTTTGCTCGTTATGTGATTTACTCTATGAGAGGTGCACGTTAAGCCAGGTTCTACTGTATATCACAAACATTTAATTTATTTATTTATTAAATACAATTATTTATTGAAAAGAAGAGATTCTACCGTTTAAAGAATTTTCTTTTTAAATTATTTCTTGAAAAGTGAATATATTTCTTTATTTTTCAAGATTTTAGAATAGCATTCAGAGTAATTATCAGATAATATTATATTCTCAGTAATGGGCAGGGCAATTTTAAAATATATATATAAATATATATATATTACCATTTTGATATATTCTCATAATGTCATCCTTAAGATTAGTGCCTCCTGTGGTTACCATAACTTTAACTTCCATATGCTTAGCGAGTTCAATACAAATTTGACTAGTTTGAAGAGCCAATTCACGAGTAGGCACTATAACAAGTGCTGTAAAAAGGAGTGGAATTAAAATTTTAGCCAGAATATCAATGAAAATGAACAGAGAAAAGAATTCACCTTGGATACAATCTTTTTTAGGATCGACCTGTTCTAAAACTGGAATTGAGTATGCTCCTGTTTTTCCTGTACCATTTTTTGCTCTAGCTAATACGTCTTTTCCTGATAATGCTATAGGAATGCTTGCTTCTTGAATTGGTGATGGTTTTTCCCAGCCCTTTTCGAAGATTCCCATTAATAATTCTCTTTTAAGACAATATTCTTCGAATTCATTTCCTTTTGTATCGGTAACATCCTGTAAAAATTTCAATTTAAAATAGTAACAAAAAACTATTATAAATGCTAAATGGTCCTTTTATGCCTCCCCCCCTAACCCGAGCGAAGTGAGCAGCTAAGCGTAATTTCATTTATTTCCCCCTTCAAAGCTGACGTTTCGGTCCTGTTTACGACCATCTTCAGAGCACTATGGGTGTCATTATCAATATGAATTTCAACATTTCACCTTTAGATCAATCGAAATGTTGAATATGGTCGTAAACAGGACAGAAACGTCAGGAAATAAATGAAATTACGCTTAGCTGACTCTCTTTAATTTCTCAGTATACCTACAAAAAATAAAATCAGCTATAAAAATTGATGTACTTTTTTATTTTATCAAAATCGGCTCTAACGATTTTTGATTAAAACAGAGAAATCAATTATTTTCTGGTTCATCAGAGTTCTTTGGGGCTATTTCAATCACTTTTATAGTTTTTTTTTTGTGGTTGAATCAGACTTTAAAAACTCCTCAGAAAATATTTAAAAAAATAAATTGCAAACAGAGCCGTAGCCAGTGGAAGGGGGTTCAGCCCCCGAAAAATAAATAAATAAACATTTAGAGACGCTATTAGAAATTATAAAAAAAAAAATAATGAAACTTACAGGTGAACAGTATAAATTATTTTAATTAAAAGAGAGGATGTTTTTTGAAAAAATTAGATATTTTTTAATAAAAAAATAAATGTTTTTTATTTTCAGATTTACTTAAAATATTATATATTCTTCAAAATGTGTGTGTGGGGGGGGGGGGGGGGGGGGGGGGGGGGTTAGTGAGTTTTCCTTTTTGAAAAATAATTGAAAAAGAAATATGCTCTAGGTATTCCTGGCACAGGTCAGATAGTTTGCTGACACCATACATTTTCCGAGAATATAAAATTTATATTTATTAAATTAGTATAGAAAATATTTTAGTAAAATGTGAATATAAGGAAGAAGAAAACTTTTTAGATAGTGAAATGGTAGATTCTAGAAAGATCTTTTAAAAGAGTGTTATTTGTCCAATTTTTAAAATCAATAAATTAAATAATAAAATTTTTATAGGAAAGATAAAAAATAGACGTATTTTTACCGTGGTTTGTATTCTTTTATCTTTAGGTGGTACTTTTAATTTTGCCTTCCATCCTTTATCATCTAATTTGTCACTAAAATAAATTTAATTCGAAGAAAAGTTATTAGCAATTAAAAAAAAAAAGGAAAGGAAATTTATTTAAAATAAATGAAAACTTACATTTTCATAGAATTAGCCAGTGAAGGTAAATGACTTGAATTGATGTGAGTTTCGGTCATCATTTTCGTTAATTTAATAATAAATTCGATATATAATATGTTTTAAGGAAATAGTTTGTAGAAGATCACTCATCAAATGAGTTCAAATTTATCCTGTTAAAAAAAATATGAAATAATTAGTAAACAAATTATGAGAATTATGAAAGTGTATGAATAGAAAGTCCCAAAAAAGATTAAAAAATTTTTTAAGGAATTTTATATTTAACCTAATGAATAAGGCAAAAATAATTCAAATTAAAAAATGAAAGAGCGAAAAATAAGTTTGGGGGTTTGTATTTGTTTGTTCATTAATGACAGATATGATTAAAATAAAAAAAAATTAAAACAAATATATATAATATATATATACAAATATATATATATATTACTTATTTCTATTTTAATAATAGTTTAAAGATGTGTTTATTTATTAAATTAAAAAATAACTCATCTCTAATCAGTTAAATTTTAATTTTTTTGAAGATGGCCGAATAGGACTTAATAATACATCAATATATATACATATATATATAAATTTATTAAATGTTAATAATGATTTCCTTGACGATAGATAGTGCGGAGAATAATTAAAATAAAAAAAAAAAACTCACCAGTTGTATCGGAGACAAAATTTAATATCAGATTTCACTTTGTATAGAAAAATAATTAGCATGCACGGATTGAAATTGAAGGAAGGAAACGAGCAATGCGGTAAAAAGAGAACGAGTGAAGAGCGCCCTAAGCTTGAAGATGCCAATTAGCGAGCAATTCTCTTCAAACCAATAGACAGAAAAGGACAGAAGCACGCAGAGACATATCTAGCGGCTAGCAGCATTACCTAGGTCAGGGCAAGGTATCAAACATTAAAGGACACGATTAACTCAGCTTGGTCATTTCGGACAGTTTCCAGTTCCTGCTTCTGATTGGCTGTGATGTCATACGAGTCGACTTGTCATTACACACTTAGAGCAAACGCTTGTTTTTAAATTAAAATTAAGGATATAAATTAAACACTAGGTTATTTGTTTCTAAGGGTTTATTAATTATAAACTTGATACGTATTTCGACAATTCCTTGTCATCATCATATATAATTACATTCTCACTATAACTAGAATGTAAGGATTGTCGAAATAGGTTAATTTTATAATTAATAAAACCTTTGAAATAAATAACCTAGTGTTTAATTAATTTTAATTTACAAAAATTTTCAAAAATATGGTTGAAAGTTTAAACATTGTTTTTATCTTATTGAAGTTAATTTTCTAACATTTAAATTTCTTCAGCCTGTTGTATCACTTATAGTCAACTAGCAATCTTAAAGATATAGTAAACAAGAACATCCTTAACCTTCGAGTTTTTTTCAAATATAATTAGCTATCTGAAGTATAAGAAAAGTTTTGTGAAGCTAGCAACTTAATAAATGCGTCATTTATAAAAATTATTAAAAATTAAAATTAATTAAAATAAATATTAAAAATTAAAATAATTATTTAAAGCATTTAATTTTTTGACAAAAATTTAAAAATTTCCAAAAAAATAAATAAACAAGTGGGTTTTAGTTAGTTAACTACGATTTGGTACAAATGTAGTCTACAATTAAAACCTTCCATAATAATAATAATAACACAAATCACAAAAGCTTTAATAAACTAGATTTGAAAAGACTCGAATGTCATAGTCAACTAGCCCAGAAATAGCTAGTTAAAAGAAGTGAAGCAACCGGCCCTTAGAATATATAAGTTTTAGATCGTTATCTATCATAATGACTTTATAATAATAATAAACATAACAATGAGAGAATCAAGCAATTCTTGTTTTAGAATTGACAATTCAAAAATGAAATTCCAAGAGGTTAAATACATAGACGTAGCAACCGATGCGTTAAAGTGAGGCCGGCTTAAAACTCTCAAATGACGTCATAGGAGTCATTCTCTCGCTCTTTACATAGAAAACAATGGAACAAATGCGATATTTTCTAATTTAAAAAGTTGAAACAAGGCAAGTTAATTTTAATAACTTATTAATTTCTGGTCACTCGGAAGCTTTAGGAACCAATTTGTTATTTAAAAAAACGAATTTTTTAATATGAGGATATTTATTTGAGCCATCAATTAGTTTGATTTTTTAATAACAATTTGGTTCTTAAAACCAATATTGACAAGAAAACGACCAGAAATTAATATTTTTTCAACTTTTCAATAAAAAATGTCGCAATATTTTTCTCTTATGCATTTAAAAAGGAAAATTTCGTCAAGTTTTTATAAGAATACTAATAAAGAAAAACTTAAAAATTAAAAAATTATTATTTTGCCTAAATTATAAAAACTCCTTTCACATGAAGGTTCGGGCTCAAACACGGCCTTGTCTTATTATTAAAAAAAAAATCAGTAATATTTTCAAAAATTCGTATCTCATGATTAATTCAAAAAAATCATGTATACCTTTTTCAAGGAGTCCATTATTTGGAAAGCAAATTTTTAGGGTCTATAAAATATACCCTGAATATTTTCCTGCCCGCACGGGGGTGCCCCTAGTTATAATAAATTCAGGAAATACCTTGTAAATACAAAAGAGCGGGAAAAAAGTAAAAAGAAAAAAAATTATTGAAATTAATAAAAGTAAAGTGGTCAAATAAGAACTTATATTTTTTTTATCTATCTTAAGAGAAAGCCATTTTATTAATATGGATCTTTCGTATTTTATTTATTATCCTATTGTTTTTTATCAAAAATAAAATTATCCTGAATTGAATAAATTTACTATTTTATCTCTATTGGAATTTTATATAAATTCACCTAAATAATTATTTTCTTTGAAACAACTAAAATGATTTTTTTAATTATTTTGTTAACAAGTTCTCATATTTTTTGTTGGGATATTATGTCTAATGAAGTGGATGGAAAAAATGTTAAAAAACAACTCGATAGTAAAATGCTTCTATTTCCAGGTACTCTTTTGTACTTACTGGTAATTTTAGAATTAAAAGTTCACCTTTAGCCCTTTTTTGAAAAATACCTTGTTAAGTATACGATTTTAACTTCATGATTGTGCCATTATTTCTTTAGGCCGTATTTTCCAATTTTTTTGAAATTATTAACTACTTTGCATAATAAAAGCACGTAGTGTTCTTCTTTATATAATATTAATAAATAAATATAAATTTTATTCACATTGACAGGAATCGGAATATCAATAATTTTATTTTATCTATCTATATAGATAAAATAAAATTTATATAAAAATGAAATGGAAAATGTATGTATGCTAAAGAGAGATAGACTCAATTGTTTCATCTGTCAATGTTCCTCAGCATAAATCTGTTCAAATTTCATTTTCATTTCATAATTCATTTCATATTTTTCAATTCACATTTTATATTATTTTTATTTTTTTATAACAATGAACAACCAATTTCTCTAAGTCAACTAGAAGCATATCTCTCGTGTAGACTAGTTTCAACGTGTCATTTAAGTCAATTTTTACTTAGAAAATTAATTACTATCTTAAAATTCCTATGTAATCGTTTTTTTAAACTTCAAGTCCCGTGGGCTACGTGTGCTTTTTCACCGATTTTTCCCCCCATTTTGCAGGAATTATTTTTTTTATATAAAGGAACAATTTGAGACCTGCATTAAAAAAATGCAACTTGAAAAATAAGGACCACCCTAAGTATATGTTCCATAGAAATCCACACTTTTCAATGAATTAATTCAAATTAATTACACATATAGTATTTGAAACTGTTAAATTGGCTTTGGGGAATTAATTTTAATCAAATTTCTTCAATATCTAAAAACAATTCTATTCATTTCCTTTTGGCAGCTTTATGATTTGTGGCCTCCTCCAGGCAGATCCTTTGGGCAGTCATAAATGAACCCTTCAGCTGTTTCTACTCAAGATCCTTCCTTACTGAGAAAATTTTTCTCTTAGATAATGTATTAATCCTAAGTATTTTTGTAGGTACAAAATGGTGTGGCATGGGCAACAATGCTGTAGATTACGATGATCTTGGTTCGAGTTCTGAAACAGACAAATGCTGTCGAAGTCATGATCTCTGTGACGATGCTCTCACAGCAGGAAGCTCAGGTCATGGACTCACCAATTACGCCTTCTATACCAGGTCTATACTTTATATTTAAATACATACCACAATGATTGAACGGACAAAATTCTTAATAATTTTAAATTCAAGGCGTTTACTGCATCCAGCAGTTTCGCGTCTGGCGGTCTAATAAGTCTGAAGTTTGTTTTTTTGACTCAGCCTTAATTAATAAAAAAAATTTATGTATTATATTTTTATAGGCTCAATTGCAAATGCGATGAGGATTTCTACAAATGTCTCCGATCAGCAAAGGCATCTACCTCTACTCTAGTAGGAATTACATATTTTACTCTACTTGATACCAAATGCTTCCGAGAAGATTATCCAATAAAAGACTGCAAAAACAGAACCAAGTATTTTTGAAATTTTATATTTGTAATTCTTAATTACTTATTGATTGTAATTTGATGACTGAAAGGGTGGCGGAGAGAGGGGGGCAGGTCTTTAGTCGACAAAATTACTTCTAGAGCAGGTATCGAGTCTGCAAGCTGCCAGTTGTAATTAGTGGATATTATAAGTTTTACAAAGATACTTTCTCTTACCTATATATATTATATGGAGAGAAAGTATTGCGATCATATCGAAAATTCGATGTTTTGAGGTCTCCTGAGTCCAAAAAAGTCTGTCTCTTTGTATCGATTTTAAGCATGAAAGAAATGAGCTATGAGGTTGAAATTTTATATTTAAGTCACCCATCTGAAGCGTGAAAATAAGCTTTTAAAGAAAATCGACGAGAAAGTGCTAGAACTTTTCTGATCTACTTTTTCAGTTTTGTTTTGCGATTTTCTCAAAATAGTTTATTTTAAGCATTTAACAATTAAAATTCAATTAAAAACGCCCGTGGTCAATTTTGGAACTAAGGTGCTATGGGAAACTAAATAGCTATATCTCGACACAAAAATATCTACTGTGAAGTTTTAATATATAGAGCCTAGGTCGCTCTCGGCGGCCCTACAAGTCCGTATATTTTTTCGAGCTCTTGCCGGTATTCTGTCCATACCCCCTCCCCCCCTCTTGGTCATCAAAATCATATTAATTATATTTAATAATTTTTAATTTAAACTTCCTCTTTTAGAATAGGCTTCCGATGTCTTGAATATTCTTATGATTACACGCAATCGAAAAAATATCAATGGTTTGACGTCCCTTATTATATTCCTATGGAATAGAGTATTGCAGCTGATAATACATAAACATATTGAAATGTTTTTAATTAGTTTATTTACATCAATCATCGCCATATTATTCCAGGTGTAAATTTAACCATGTCATTCTAAAAATAATTGGCACATCATATTGCGGGACATCAAGAAATTCTAAAACTCATA
The DNA here is from genome assembly GCA_023213315.1 of Euborellia annulipes. Taxonomy (NCBI): domain Eukaryota; kingdom Metazoa; phylum Arthropoda; class Insecta; order Dermaptera; family Anisolabididae; genus Euborellia; species Euborellia annulipes. The sequence continues at coordinate 8,200 of JAKCPI010001944.1, read as the reverse complement.
TAAATTATTTGTTTATAATATTTGCATTTTGCATTGTTTTCGTAAAATTTTTATACTAGTTTTTTTTTGTTAGAATAATAGATTTAAGAAAAATAATAATTTTTTGAACATTAAAATTTGTTTTATTTCTTTCCCAGTATTATTACAGGTATAAGCTTATATGGTCCCTGTTACGCATTAGTGTGTCAAGCGCCGGCTACCGAGTTTTGAGAAAATTAACATTTAAGTTTTTTGTTTTCATTGGATTATATATAATTTTTTTTGTTAATTGTGCAAGTAACATTAAATATAAATTTTTTTTAGGACATATTTCATAAAAAATACTATTAATTATAGCATTTGAAACAATATTCCGTCCTTAAATCAATTTTTAATTTTTTGGCGCTTGACACACTAATGCATAACAGCGTCCATATATACTATACAAGGACCCCATAAATGCAAATTTATAGTCCTAGATGATCATAAGAAGGTATTAAAACTGTGTTGTGAAGCCAAAAATAGAAAGATACAAAATTTTAAATTCGAAAATCAAAATTATAATTAAAATTAAAATTCGAAAAACAAAATTTGATATTTGCTTGGATCAAAAAACACATTCTCACAGAAAAGTGCAAACTTAGCGTCTAGAAGTCCGCATGTGTTTTAACTGTTCCCACCGGAATGGGGGATTATGGTCTTGGAAAATGTTTTAAAAGCCCCCCCCCCCCCACCACCTGGAGAGGATTCTCTCTCTCGATCTCGAAAGTATCGGGCAAATCGCTCACAGGCTTTGAAACAATAAAGAATTTGAAGACATCACATCTATTCTTTGTAAACCCGACAACTCCTGGAGGCAGGCAACCACAACAGCAGCAACCATTCCTGTAAGCGAAACCTTTTCAAACTCAGTGATAATGATTAAGAGGTTGATGACCAGTCATGGAGCAAATTTGATAACAATAGGAATGGAATTTATTAAATGAAAATGAAAATGAATGAAAATAACTTTTAAAATCTTTGCATTAATTAAATACGACAGCGGCTTCCAACCTTTTTTGATGTGCGGCCCACTTTTCCCGTAAAAAAAAACGCTGAGGCCCAGTATATGTATATAACCTATATATACTGTATATAATTTTTATCATTTCTATCGCGGCCCACGGGTTGGGAACCACTGGTGTACGAGATAATCTCGCTTTTTGAGATCAGAGCTTTTTCAAGACAAAAATCTAGTGTGACTGGTCGCACAGAATACAACTTTCTCTTAACTTAGGTAATCCAAAGTTGTGTTCTGTACTTGTCACACCAGATTTTTTTGTGTCAAGATATATTTAGTTTCCACCGATATATTAAAATTCAAGATGTAAAATTTATAAACATGGGAAAATATTTATATTTTGTTACCATAGCAACCATTTGCGAATTTTGAGAAAATCGAAAAAAAAAAAAACTGAAAAAGTACATCAGTAAAGTACTAGTACTTTTTGGCCGATTTTGTTCAAAAGCTTCGTGTCACGTCCCAGGGGGTATCTAACTTAAATATAAAACTTCAATCTCTTAGCTCTTTTCGTTCTTGAGATATTTTGTACACGATCGGAAATGAGATGGCGCTACAGTAGTTCTAGCAGCTTTTAAAACATATATTTAATTATAAAAAGTTTTTTTTTTTAAATATTTATCAATATTTTTATAAACTAATTTGGTAGAGTATTTACTAATTGAGAAAATGTGTGAAATATTTTTTGACTAAATAGAGTAATAAATTTTTTGTTTCAATCAAAAAGAAGAGCAGCCATCGGTAGAGAAATCAGAGGTCTATGAATATATATAGGGCGATAGTATATTATTATTATTATTATTATGAAAATTATACAATTTTAATTTATTAATTTCCTTTAAACCAAAAGGCCTACAAATGGATTCTGTAGCAGAATATAAAACAAGATTTATACAATACAATAAGTATTACAATTTAGAAAAGTTTAAGCACAGAGTAATGATACACAGATGGGAAGGCTAGCCGTTTTGCTGGAAACAGTGCGACACTAGCGCACTCTCAGTACAGGCCAATGCAAAAATTCAAAACAGAGTGAAGTTTGTCTGGTTTCGAAGCTTGATAAGTTGACATATCTCCACCTCCCTGCATATCTCTGATATCTACACCCTTCAAACTAAAATCAGCAGACTTGTTTTGTTTTTGTTTTTTCAGAAAACAAAATTCATCAATTTTTATTTATTTATTAATCTTTTAATTTTTTTTTTTTAATTTAGCTTTTTAGAACAAAGATGCCTAAAATAAGATTATGTATCCTATGTGGAAATCAAAACCAGGAAAATAGAACTCTTTTTAGTTTTCCTGCTAATGAAAGGTAAGTGAAATGTTTTTTTTTTAACTTTTAATTTAACTTATTAATAAATATAAATATTATTTTTCAGAGGGAAGATGTGGGAAGATGCAATCAGGAAATTTATGCCTTTTCCTATTAATAAAAAAATCTGGTGTGACTGGCGCACAGCACACAACTTTCTCTTACCCTTCGGTAAGAGAATAATTGATTTTTAATCTAATAAAAAGAAAAAGATTTAAATTCCGTTACCATGGCAACCAGTTCTATCTTTCCTATGAAGAACAAGAGTTCAGAAGATTTCAACGGCAAAATGAGAATATACATTTTAAAGAGCATCTAAAAAATAGTTGATTTATGAATTTAAAAAAAAATCCTTGGAGGGAATTTTGAGAAAATTGAAAAAACTGAAAAAGTACATCAGTAAAGTACTAGTACTTTTTGGCCGATTTTGTTCAAAAGCTTATTTTGAGATTCCCTGTGTATACAGGGACTCTAAATGCTTCCACATCAGTAAAGTGGAGCGAATTTTGAGAAAATCGAAAAAAACTGAAAAAATACATTAGTAAAGTACTAGTACTTTTTGGCCGATTTAGTTCAAAAGTTTATTTTCACGCCTTGGGGAGGTTTCTAACTTAAATATAAAATTTCAGCTCTTTTAGTTCCTGAGATATTTTATTCACAGACAGACCATGTCGCGAAAACCACTTTTTTGAATTCAGGGGACATTAAAACGTGAAGATCCATCAAAATCTCCACATCGAATTTTTGACATAAATCAAATAGGCTACTTTCTATATATTTCATATATAGGGTAAGAGAAAGTCAAAAGTTTACCGAAGGGTAAGAAGTTGTGTGCTGTGCGCCAGTCACTCCAGATATTTTTATTTGGCTACGCCAGTGGCGTCATTTCAACTTTTTCTTGAGGGGGGCAAACATTTTTTTTTTCTTAAAATTTACTTACAAATGGGTACTCAAATTTGGCCAAAACATATTTAATTTAATTAATTGTTTAATTTTAATTTTTGTACAGTTTGTATACTCGTAGATGTATTTTGGAGTATTTTATTTAGAATAATATAAAATTTTATAAAAATCAGAGCCCCCCCCCCCGCCCAAATGACGCCACTGGGCTATGCCAACATAAAATAAGGCTTTATAATAACTCTCATAATTCCAATTGTTTAGTACTCCTTCTCTTCAGGGATGGCGCCAGCATCATAAAAAAAATCTTCTGTTAGGGAAATCCCTTAAGAATGTAATTCTTTAAAAAAAACTGCAATGTAAAATTCCTTAAAATTACCAAGTTATTTGGGAAGTAAGTTTAGACGACAATCTGGTATATCCCCTAATTCAAAGATGATTTGAGGCACTCAGAGGAAAATAATCGAAATTATAAGAAAATTATTGAATGAAATTAGTTTATTAAGGATAAATACATTTCTCGTTTCTAAAAATGATGAAGAATATTGTGCGCTAATTTGTTTAAAAATTAATCAAGTTTTTTTTTTTTTTAAGAACGCATTGTTCTTTTTCTTTAATTTTTGTTTTTGTTTTTTTTTTTTTATTTTATTTTTATTTTTTTTAATAATAACACAAATCCAGGTATAATCGAAAAAAATAAATAGTATAAAGAATTCTTGTTCAGATAAAAGAAACGAGATTTATTAATTATATATTTAGAAAAAAAAAACTATATAAATATTTTCTTACAATTTGTACATTTTAAATTATATAATAATTTCAAATATAAATATATTATATATTCATTGAAAAATAAATAAAAAATTTTTCATGAAAAAATTCTAATAGACCTTTGGTTTCAAGGGTGTGAAATAAACTTGATGGTAATTTTTTTGCATATTACATATTCAAATTTCCTCTTTTGGACAATTTTTTTTATTTTAGTAAATATGAACAAAATAACATTTTTTTGTTTCGTCTTTGCTAATTAGGAAATATGAAATCCAAAAAAATCAAATTTCAAAATGTTAATCCATAATGGAATTTATTATTTTTGGATTTTAAATAAATATTAAGACGTAACAAAATTTTGTCCTATTTAGAATAGGAATAATTTGATTCAAGCTTATAATAGTTGATAAAATTTTGTCTTTTAACAGTTGATGTAACAATATCAAATTTTAATCAAACGTAAAATAATGAGAATCACATTTTAAGAATCAATAAAAGATTTTAAGAGATCAGAAATTTAATTTTTTAATTTATATATATATATATACCATATATTAAGTTAAAATTAGGAGAATGAAAGATAATAAATTGTATTAGGAATTATAAAGCTTTGCTTTATCGATAGGCTTTTTTATAAATAATAAGATATCTAAATCTAGTAGACTAAAAAATTAATTATCATTATAAATATTTCATTTTAATATGTATATATATATTTATAAATTTATTGGACATATTTTGTAGACCAATTAGATCAAATCAATTCAATGATTTGAATGAATGATTTGCAATAAATGTACAATGTAAGCTTAAGTTCATTTATTAAATGAAGTTTTATTGCAAAGAAATAAATTAAGTATAAGTGTATTTGATATGTGCTATGTTTTAGATTATGTGAGTATAATTTAGGCTTGGATTACATCAAAAATCACTGAAATATGACCCATTGTTTTTATTTAAATATAAATAAAACAAATAAGCATAGGATAGATGTGAATCCATGTCACAGATGGAGAAATGATAAGGCAGTGTTTTGAAAAGGTCAAATTTAAAAGAGTTGCTTTTTTTTTAAGCTCTTGCTTGACTGGATACGGCTATGCTGCGCAGACTTCGTGAGCGTTCAAATAAAGATGGATCGGTATAAATTGGTTCACTAGGATCAAAATTTCTAGGAGTTCCGAAATTGGGTAAATCGTCACAACCAGCAGACATGTCGACATTTCGATTGGTAGTAAAACTAAAAAAAATAAATAATACAAGATAAGAGTGGAATATTTATTTATCTTACTCTAAAATCTATAGATTTTAAAAACCCTATAGGGTTTTAAACTTTTTTAAACTCAATTTTCCAACTTAAATATTTTGACCGTTTATTTTGAAAGTGGTGTAATCCATTTTCTATTGTTTCGATAAAATGAAAGGTTAGCATATCTATAAATAAGAAATTATATATAATATTTAAGATATTATATACATCGCGTAGGTAAGCCGCGAAACGGAGATTTATACAATTAGATATTACTTCATGTACCCGAAAAAGATATAAGGGTGTGCCGCTGGGAGTTGAACCACAGATCCACCGATTTGCGCTCAGTGTGCCCTTACCACTAGACCACAGCACGGCATTCGGGTATATGAACTCAGTTGGAAAGCAAAGTATAAATCTCCGTTTCGCGGCTTACCTACGCGATGTATATAATATCTTAAATATTATATATAATTTCTTATTTATAAATTAGTTAAAATTGAGGTCGTCTCAACTATGCCAACTGGATTGCACCAGGTTGACGGAGGAATTTGTGGCGCCAAATCCGGGTCCATTCCTCCCGATGGCTAAATTTGCTTTCCAACTGAGTTCATATACCCGAATGCCGTGCTGTGGTCTAGTGGTAAGGGCACACTGAGCGCAAATCGGTGGATCTGTGGTTCAACTCCCAGCGGCACACCCTTATATCTTTTTTCGGGTACATGAAAGGTTAGCATATCTGTTTATTAAAAAATCTATTTACCGACCAATTTTCAATTGTACAAAACATGGGAATTTTTTAAGAAATTTACCACTAGCTAGGTATACATAGAAAATTTACATTAATTTAAACATAAATTATGTGATATCTCATTTTTTTTAAAAATGGACTTACACCACTTTCAAAACAAACGATCCATATTTTAAATATTATAAAAATTTTTCGTATAAGTTATATTAACGCCGAAAAAAGTAGGTAAAGACGTGAATAATAAAAGGAATGAAATATGATTGTATTCTATGATAAAAAATTTAAAAATAATAATGTTTTTCCGATACTAATTTCTTCATCCCTCTTGTTATGTACAAGTTAGTTCTCAGGATGATCCCAACTGGGATCGATCCTAATAAAAAGAATACAAAATGAGTCTATTAAATAACGAGACTGACACTGTAAAACATTTTATTTTGATTTCATACATATTTATTTTTATCACCTCCAATATACACCTTACAACGAATCTTTCATTGTTTGAACCTGTACTGGGAGAATTCTTCTGTCAGCTCCATTACTTTGAACTTTGAGAATTTTCAAGATTTTCCTAAAAATTTAAACATTTCCATTGTCCATAAGGGACTAAATTAATTTCAAATTACACTAAAACTAGAAATTTATTTTATAGAATCTTTTATTGCTTAAAATTACCTCAAATAATACATAATTAATAGAACGAATAGGAATAGATTAAATTGTTTCATCTGTCAAAGTTCCTCAGCATAAATCTGTTCATATTTCTTTTTCATTTCATTTTTATTTGTCAATCGTATTTTTCAGTTCGATTTTATAAAATTATATATATTATTAATTCTTAAACTTGACAGCGACTTTTTAAGAGACTTTTTTGCCAAAAACAGACTTTTTACTGACTATTTGGCTAAAAAAGACTTTTAAATTTTAAGACGTTTTCCGAAAATAAGAGACTTTTTTTCCGCTCTCTACTTAAAATATTATAAAAATAAACGTGCTTTTTCAACTTTAGTTTTTTTGAAAAATATTAAAAATACAGAGATAAACTGAAGGTTTTGTGCGATTTAAGACTAATACTATCCAGTTTTCATCCAAATATTGACGCTCATGTAGGCATAAAAAAGGTCAAAAATAGCATTGACTTTTTTCAAACATGACCCATAGTTTTTAGGATTGTTTTTTGTTCTTAATAAAAATAGTCCAGGATCCCAGGCCCATTTTTAGAAGTTATTACTATCAAGCTAATTTTTCGTGAGTAGATTCATTTTGATGAGACGAACAACTTTTCCTCTTATAAGAATTCATAATTGTAGTAGCTAACAGAAGTAGCAGGGATATAATATTTCAATTTGTCGATTCTCAAAAATCTATTATTATTTATGGGTTTTTTCATTAAATCTTAAGAAAATTATTAACATTAAATAAAAAAAAATATTTGTTCTACAAAATATATGGTTTGATCAAAGAGTCTTTCCCTTCGGAAATGTACATAAATAATAAATTTTTGAGAATCGTCAAATTGAAATATTATATCTCTGCTACTCCTGTTAGCTACCACAATCAAGAATTTTTCTAAGAGGAAAAATTGGTCGTCTCATCAAAATGAAGTTACTCAAGGAAAATTAGCTTGATAGTAATAAATTGTGAAAATGGGCCTGGGCTCCCTGACTAAAAGTAAATGCAATAAAATCACTTTTTTTTTAAAGTAATTTTGTACCAACCCATTTTACTTACACATACACGCACATTTATACCCAGAATACCCTCAGCGTTTTTTTTTACGGAAAAAGTGGGCCGCACATCAAAAAAGATTGGGAACCGTTGTGATAGAGGATCTCCTGTTTGGCCGACCTCCTCACTTCCTACGTATTAATCTAAAAAGGACTCGCGTCCAGAAAGAGTTGACAGAAGAAGACTTCCAGCACTGTTTCGAAGAGTGGAGGATTCGCATGGTTGGTTGTAGGGGTGTTTATTGAAGGTGATAATGAGTAAATATGTATGAAAACAAAATAAAATGTTTTACAGCGTCAGTCTCGTTATTTAATAGCTACTACACCTTGTAATTCTTCACAGATGGATTTAATGTTAGGCCGAAATAAATAAATTTCTTATCTTTATCACTTATTAGATAGAAAATTATCCATATCTACAGCCACTTCTTCAAATAATAATAGAATAATTTTA